>JBBPBS010000207.1:848423-887198 GCA_037974835.1 Cicer judaicum
AAAAAAAAAAAAACTCACCTCCTTTGAACTTATTAATAAAACTACACTAACTTTTTTTATACATACATCTATTTCTATCATTTATAATATGACACAATTAAATAATTTATTTTAATTTATAGATATACGATCATACATTTAATATAACCATTTAAAATATTTTTTATGCTCTTAATGACATGACCAGAGTTGTATTTGAATGTTTTTTTATAAAGGATCAATAAAGATGTAAGTGTGGCGATTTTTTTTTAAATAAAAATGGAAAAGATAACTGTATTTGGAAAATTAAAAAAGAGTGCGAGTGTGATTTAAATATAATTTTCTTTAATTTTTATAATATAATAATTATAAGTGAGATGCATTCCCGAGCAGCAAACTTTTTACAGCTCATAGTGAATGAAGAATGATAAACATGGAGAGAGAAAACCAAATGAATTTAAATTTTGAAACACAGTGAAATAACAAGTACGTATTCTTGTTCTTGGAGTGTGGAAAAAGGAAAGAAGAAATGATATGGCACGATGGAATCTTGTGTTAGGCACCAGTTTTTATACTATAAATCAAATTGTTTTTAATTATATTTTATAGACACATAAAAAAACAGATAAGTGTCTTGTTCCATGGTAAAGGCCAGCTGCCAAGTATGAATGAATGAACCAATAAAGAAAGTTAGCATTCAAGGCTTCACTCATTCCACGACACACACTATTTGGCTATTTGCATTTTCTTAAGCTTTCTTAACAAAAAAACCACATGCGATAAATATTTATCTATAAATTGATTTTTATTACTAATTCACAAAAATTTCTATAAAAGAATGTTAATGTTATTAACTAATTCATATTTTTTTACAAATTTACTTTTAAAAAAGAAAATTAATTCATGTTTTTATAATAATATTTATTATAATGATAAAGTAAAAAAAATCATTAATATAGTTAATTTTTTTAAAAAAATTATAAATAAAATCACAAAAGGATGGTATACATTTAAGAAGCCGATCGAGGTATTATTTATGAATTGTTTTAATTTTTTAATTTAAAATGATTAATAAAATACTATTAAAATTTAGTATGATAGTAATTAGTAGGTGCTACATCTATTTCATTAAGATAACCTTATTATCCTTTAAAATGATTAGCTGCAGGTGGAACATCTATTTTCATTAAGAAATCTTATATATTAGCTTTTATTTAAATAAAAGGAAAACAATTTTAAGAAAGCAATTAAATATACAATAATGTGAGAGATAGTATTTGAGTATTCTTCAATCCAAACTTGGTTTGGAGCTACATGGGAACTCTACTTACTTATGCATTTGAGTTACTTTATATTTGAACATTCGATGTATGTTTTTTTTAATATTATCCGTTATTTAAATTTACATTGGGATGTTAATTTCAATGTGTATTATGTTCGGTTCCAGTGTCCATATGCCAGCTGGTTTCTGTTCATACTGAACAGATTATGTCTTCCACCTGGACGATGGTGACACATCAACTGATGCCACGGCTTCACTGCTTTCAAGGGTTTATCTAATAACTACTGAAAATGTGTCCATAAATAAATTTATAAATAAAATACATATAAATATGTGTACCATTTTCACATTTATTTATATAATTAATTTTTATTGGATGATGCATAAATTATTAATTATTTTTCAAAAGTTATATTAAACTTTACAAACAATATTACCTAAAAATAAATAAAGGATCTTGGGCGTGAAAAGAGATTGTGAAAAATCTTACTGTTTACTATTTTAATGTTTACACACAACAATCAATTTTTTTTTACATTTATATTTTTAACAATGCTCTAATAATACTTATCAGCATTTTTAATGAATAAATTCATTTTGATCATTAAATTCCTTTAAATATTTTTTTTGGTTTTCATCGATTCTCTTTATTGGAATAATTATTTAACTTATCCAAACAATTTAAGTTAGCAAATATTAAAATGAACACTCAAATAATAAATCTATAAAATTGCAAGTTTGATATATAATATATATCATATTAAATAATTGCAATCTGATTTTTATAACAGTGTCAGTCAATGAAAATTATAAAATCATGATAATAACAAAAACAATTAGATACTAAATATATTTTTTTTATAAAATATTAGTTAATTATAAATATTTTTCATATTAATATAAATAAATAAATAAAAATATATTTAATGCGGCTTTAAGATGTGTGACTACTAAGTACTTATATCCGCACCCTTACTCACTCATTAGGTAAGTTAACTACTCATGTGTTGTGGTTATAATGTGAGTTTTTATCGAAAAATATTTGAGATTATTTTATAGAACAATGCATATAATTAATGTTCAATATAACTCATATGCAATAATATAAAGGGGTTGGAACGAGAGAACTTGAGTTAGCGTAGCGAAACGAAACTCTCTCCTTGATATTATAAATACCACCAGTAATATTCAAATTCTAATTCATTCATCTAATAGAAAAGAACCACAATTGCTTTGTAGTTGTAGATGTAGATATCATTAACCGAATTTCGTTACCAAACATCTTGCATTTCTATTTGCAATTTATCACTTTATTCTTTTAAGACCGTGCTGTTATTATAACAATGCGTATCAAATGATGAGTAACTCTGGTACAAAATTTGAAATGGTAAGGTTCGACTGAACGTGCAACTTTGCATTAAGATTTGTTGGCACAATAAAATATTTAAAAGGAGTTGTGTGAGGAGATATCGATAAACATAATAGAAGTCGATTGAACGAAGATGAAAGATAAGACTGCATGGATGATTTGTCTGTGTGTATTTGATAAAGTGATATTTCATATTATATACCATATTGTTTAAAATATAACATTTTATTTCGAAAAATTTAAAAGAAGAATTAAAACTGATGAATTTTAAATTAGAAAGACCAATTCAAAGAGTAGAAAGAAATAAAAACTACAATTAAATTTAATTAAATCTATAAAGGAATATAACTCGAAATTTCTCATAAAATTAAATAGAATGACACCTTTGGAATTTGTACTTTGTTTCAGTTTTATTTTTTATTTTTACAAAAACACTTTATTTCTGCTTCTCTATCCAATAATAATCACAAGCTGCAGTCAAACAATAATCCAGCTGTACATGCAACTTCACATCTTTTTTGTTTGATTTATGTGTAGAATTTAGGGTTCACACACGATATATGTTTAGTTTTTGGTTCTACGATCCCCTTTGACCCCAGTGCAATCAACAACATGGAAAGTGTTTGATTAAAATTTTAAGTTCAAATTTAAAATTTAAATAATTAAAATTGAATTTGGAAATCTAAACTGAATTTTAATATAAGATTTAAAATGGATTTTTTAAAATTTTAATATAATATCACTATATTAATATAATTGATGTTATGTAATATTTATTTTTTTAATTAATTTAATATTGTTTAAACAATATTAAGTTTAAAAAAATTATATATTTTAATTTTAAAAATATTGAAATATATAACTTTTTATTAAATAATTTATTTTAAAATAAAGTAAAAAAAAAATATTTTTTATAGATTCTTTAAGAGTCTTACTCTCATACCGGTCTTAAAATAAGACTACATGATTCAAATATGATGGTTGCATTATAGTTGACTTCAGAAAATTGGAATTCTTCTTTTGACACATTCAAAATACCGACCCAAATATGGAACACTGGTTTCTTACATGCATGAAGTTGTCTTTAGGCATATTCAACAAATTAACATAAATAAAATCCATAATTGACGAAACGTGGCCATATATAAAAGAAGAAGAAAAATCATGAACTGATTGTCATATCTTAACTACACCAATTGGATTAATGAAATGGACTCAAGCATATGATATTATATTAATATTAATGGTTTAGTTAATTTTTGATTATGTGTTTATTTGGTGGTTGTGTATTTGTTTCTAACTACTAAACCATAATAACTCTAAATTATTGTCCTATTTAGGTGAAAGTGGTTATACCAATGTCATTACTCATTATAGATTTATAATAAAAACTCACTTTACCTTATTTCTGAAGAAAGTTTTTCGTATACGACTTTAGGAACATGCCAGAAATATCATAATCAATTGCCAAAGAAGAGACCCAATTATTAATATATTAGCTGTATATCTTCTTTAAGGATGGGATGAAATTCTGCAAACAAATGTTGATCAATAGAACACGACTCATTAATTTGTTACAAGGGTGCGTCTACGAATTCAATTGTCGATGTAATTTTTATGTTGTTATTGTGTACAATCTCATTTCTCATATATAAACAAATAATAAGTTGAATTTATTTAATTTTATGAAAGTAGTAAAAAATAATTGGATTCTCTAAATTGTATTTCGTTGAAACTTGTTGAAAATAAAAAGTACATTAATTAAAGGGTATTTTAAGAACTAACTAAAGCATTAACTACAATAGAATGAGTCAAATTTTACTTATATTTGAGACTATCAAATATATAAATTTTTGTTTATATTTATGATAGAAGGAAATGAGATATTTAGTTTCATCGTTTCCAATAAGTAGATGTGAAAATTGTTTAGACTTGAGACTATAGTTTGACCTACGAAAAGCCTAAGTCAGGTTAAATTTATTTTTATATAAGTCAGACCAAAGTTTTTTAAAAAGCCTATATATTTTGATAAAAAAATCGGACAAAAACCACATAATTTTTTTTAGATCTATCTATATAATTAAATATAAATAATTTTTTTTATTACTACTATTATTATAATATTATGCTTTGTTTTATATGTTAAATAATAAACTTACTAATATTTTTTGTAATTTAACCATACTGATCTATATTAATGTTTGAAATATTTAAATGTATTATTATAAGATAAAATTAAAATATGATGCAATATATTGTTATATACTCTAAAATATCATGTTAGATTACAAAATAGAACATAAACTCGTTGACACCTAAACTTTTATAAATAATAAGGAAATAAGTTTTTAAACATATTTCAAGCATTGTCAAGATTTGAAAAAGATTACATCATACTTAACAATGGACCTTTAACATGTAATAGGTCACATTCGAAGCTAACATTTTTAATGTAAATTAAACTCAAACTTTACAAAGTTTAATTCAACCTAATTTATTTTGACCTATGTGTGTGTCCTTCAAAGACATCTCATTTAAATTTTTTCATAAAAATAGATGAAATTGAAATTCGGTTGTTAGGCTTGTTATTTTGGTAGACTTTAAAATTAGGGTAAATACCACCTATAGTTTCTTAACTTAATTTCAGTTAACGTTTTAGTCCTTTATCTTTTTTTTCTTCTTGATTTAGTCCTTTATTTTAATTTTAAGTGACAATTTAACTTTTTATATTTTAAAATATTATCCTTTTTTTTTACATAAATTCAAAAATTCATCAAAATTTTCAAACAAAACTCATAAATTTAGTTATATTCTTTAATATAAAATAAACTTTATCAAATTTGTAGCTCAAATCTTCAAATAAACTCATATTTGCCATTCTTTATTTGATGTTGTTAGAGATGAAAATAAAAAATTTATTTAAATATTTAAGTTATGAATTTGATGAATTTGCATTATATTGAGGATGATAATTAATTTTATAGGTTTTGTTTGAAATTTTTGATGAATTTTTTGAAATTTTGCAAAAAATAAGGATAATATTGTTGACATTTTAAAATATAAAAGATCAAATTGTCACTTAAAATTAAAATAAATGACCAAATCAGAAAAAAAAAAATTAAGACGTTAATTGAAATTAAATTAACGGAGTATAGGTGGTATTTACCCTTTAAAATTAATAGGAGAAAAGTAACGGGGGGAAAAATAATTGGATTAAATACAAAGAAGGTAGTTAATGGGTCAAGATCACAAGAACAACTCATGTGAGAATAATATAGTTTGTTCCTACAAATTAAAGGACAAACAAGCAAACTAAAACAAAGAAGTGAAGGTGTGTTTGTTAATTGTTTTAGGACAAACACATTTTCTTAGGTAGGAAGATTTGGGAAACAAGATATGCATTACGCATTAATTAATAACTCAAGTTCCTTGAACCTTTTCAATTTTTGTAGTAATTTTTAAGCAAAGAACATTGTACCAACAACTTTAAGTTATACATATTGGTAAATTTTTTTTACTAAGATCCTGTTTTGGCAATGAAAAAAATGAACTTATAATTTATAAACTATAAATTCTATTTGGTAACAGTCATTTATCATTTATGAACTATATAGTTTATAGCGTTTTTTATAGGTGAAGTAGTTAATTTGTTTATAATTTATCATTTTTATTTTAATTTTACTTTTATTATTGTAAATAATTTCTTTTTATAAATAATTTTAAATATTTAAAATAAATAATTTAAAAATCATTTATTTATTATAATTATAAATTATTTATATAATTTAAATATTAAAATAATTAATATTTTAAGGTAAACAATTTATTTATTTTAATTTTAAATAAATAAAAATAGATAAAAAAATTAAAAAAAATCAGATTGATAAATTCGAAATTAATAAGAAAAATAAAATTACTATTTTAAAATATTTTAAACATTAATTGATAATATTTATTTTTAATAAAAAATATTTTTATATCATTTTATACTTTAAGTTAATTGAATTATTAATTTCACCAAATACTATAATTAGTAAAACAACTATAACCTATAAGTTATAAATCCTATGATTTTTTAGAATGTACATTAATTGTGATGAAAGTACTATTTTAGTAAGATATAATCATATATATTTTGTCAAAAAAATTTATCATTCATATAAATATTAGTTTATATATGATTTTGCAATCGTGATCTGTTGTAATATGCTCATCACTTTGAGTATAATTGAATAAATTAAATAATGTGGCCGCATATGATTAATGTTCCTGAAATGAACGTGTTACACGATCCTTCATAAGCCTCCTCTCTCCACGCAACACTAGTGATGTCAACTATGATCAATTGGATAGAGTACTATGGCAATGGATTTTATCATGTGATACAAGATTCATTGAAATCTTCACCCAGAAAGAAGATTAAGAGAAAATAAAGTTTTAAAGGTTAAGATTAAAAAAATATGACTAATGTCAGAAAGAAAAAAAAAAATCTATTCTCGATAGAGTACTCCCTCTATATTATAAAATATTAGGTTAAATAAGTTTAATATTTAAAAAATTTCAATATTTTATTTTTGGTTTATAATTTTTTTTAATATTTAAATTTCTAAAAAAGAATTTCATTTTTATTTTCTATAACTCAATTCATGTGTATTCTTTTGATTTTAGGTTCCAAATATTTCGCCCTCAATCGAAACAATTTTTTATAAGCCTCCAATATTTTGTTAATTTTGAGATTTTTTTTTTGAAATTTTTTTAAAATTTATTTTATTAAAAAAAAATTTAAAAAAATATTTTTTTTTTCAAAAAAATTTGTGAGAAAAATAAAAAAATCAAAATTTCTTCTTGAATAAAAAAAATTAAAAAATTTTTATTGATGAAAATATCAAAATTCTTTATCAAAAAAAAAAATCAAAAATTTTTTATTAGTGAAAAAGTCGATTGTTTTTTTGAATAAGTGGACGTATAGGCCCACTAAACTTATAATATTTTAGGGGACTTTCTTTTTTGGGTTCTTTTAAATTATAGAATTTGTTGACCCTTCCATAAGAGATGAATTAAATATAATTTTTAAAATTTTTGTCTCTTATAAATTTATATGTAATTTGTTTTCTTAAAATAATTCTAGATTTTTATTGAATGAATGTTTATAATATTCTAAATATACAAGAAAAAAATAATCATTCAAAATTTTGAATGCATATGAATACAAAAAAAATTTTATAGACTAAAAAGTTAAGAATTTTTTTTAGAGGAATCAAAAGTATAATTCTATAAAAGTTTATCTAACCCTAAAATATAATCAAAATTAATCACTACTACACTTATGAAGATAATTAATTATTCACATTTATTCTAGTTAATCCCATTTTAAAAAGTTCAACTATAATCCCTAAATTATCCCCTATCTCATTTATTGAATAAATAGGTGAACATTTAATATAAAAATAATTGATATTAAATGCCGGACATTTTTAATATATAATTTGATTAAATAGGTTGAAAAGAATAAATAAAAATTACTTAGAAAATAATCAATTTTTATTTTATTATATTATAATTTAATTGTTCCAAATTTATTTATATTTTCTTACAGAGAAGAATTTACACTTTGCCAAATCAATTGAACACCTTAATCAAGTGGTTAAAGTTAAAATTCAAACTTTTATATACGAATAAAACCTTGTTTGGAGAAAAGAACTTGTAATAGACAGTTGAATGTATATGTGTTTGAACACGTGAGTTCTTTGACTTAATATTTGAAAGTGAGATCAAAACTTAATTAAAATAGTATTATAGTCATGTTAAAAATGAAAATGTAAGAATGGACCTGGGATCTATACAGATGTGGGGTGAACATTGAAGTCCTCCATATATATTCATTGTAACACCCTTATCATTTGATACAAAAATTATATGTCCAATAAAGCTATGCAATTATTTAATATTAAATGATAACATGTCAATGTTATATGCCCAAGAATGAAGTAGAAGTGAGCATGTGAAAGAAAAGTGTTATGTGGATTTAGTTATTGATTTGGACCATATATACCATTCCACCAAGATCGCCGAAACATCTTGCCCTCAAGGTGAAAATTAAATGTCAATCCCAAACGAGAGCACCAATGTAATGTACTACATTCGTTTATATATGACATTGACACACTCATTTGATCAATACACAAGAATTAAAAAAATAATAGTTGTTTTTACATTAAATTTGTCAATAACGTGTATCCTCTTTCTATGTGGGTGTGAGAGAGAGTTGTTCTTTTAATTCTTTAATTCAATTAGGTGTATTTTTGTGAAAAGCTGATTAATATTCCTTGTAATTTGAAGAGGATCTTATATAAAGAGACCAATTTATTTTACAAGAGAATTTTATATATAGAAACAAATGTAGTATCATATTTTGAAGTACATTAATGGAGCGTGAATACTCTAAAAAAGACTAAAAAAACTAAGGTTAGACTATTCTAAAATAACTACTTTCTTCATTCATTATATTGGTAATCGTTTCAATCACCAATTCTTTATTTATTGCATAGGAGAAAACATATTTTAATCAAAGATTCAACATCTAAAGTAGTTAATAGAACTTGGGCCTAAATATATTGTATTTGGACCTTAAAGTCAAATTTACATATTAATTTTTTTTTCTTTCAATTTTATATATTAATTTAATTGTTAAATAAGTTTTTAATTCTTATTAATATATCAAATTTATTTTTTAATCTAATTAATTTTTTTTTCAAACAATGACCCTTCAAATATTTCCTATCAACAATTTTAGTCACTCTTTTTAAATTAATTCATGTGTATCGTGTGAACTTTTGAATGATTTTTATATACATGTTTAAAAATTTGTAATAATTTTTCGTATAAAAATTTAAAATTTTTTAACAAGAGATAAATTAAATATAAATTTTATAAACTTTTAATACTTAAATATTTATATTTAATTTATCTTTTGTTAAAAAATTCAAAACAATTTAAGAAATTTTTCTATAAAATATGTATAAGAAAAAACATTTAAAATTTAATTGATAAACATTTGTTGATTTAAAAATCAAAATCAAAATTGTTGATAAAAATATTGCAGTACCATTATTTAAAAAAAATATAAAAAATATTTTCGGATTCTATATGATCTGAACAAAGTAATACATTGATTTTGGGGAATATTGAATCATAAGGAAAGACTGAGCATTCATGTGAAGGATATATATTGCATTATATCGGTATCTTTGGTACTGGATTGTACGTCATCAATAATAATGGTTATAACATTAACAAGGTAACTTACTCAAAAGTATTCCTCAAAAATCAAAAATAAAAACTTACTCAAAAGCAGCACAAGGAAGATGCCATTTTCAACTTTGATTTTCTTGTGTACTTTTCACATAGTTTACAAAATGAGTGAACTATCATTTTCATTTCTTATATGGTAAACATAAATGAATTTAAGATTTCAAAATAATGAAATATTAAATTATTCTTTTAAATTGTTCAACATCAAGTCAAAATATTATTTCTATCAACTATTTTAAGAAATATTTTGTTTATAATTAGAAAGTTCAACAAGTATGTTAACCGATGTTAAACAATTTAAAAGAATATTTTGAATTTTTATAAATTTTAAATTTTAAATTAACCAACCCTTACAATTTCTGATAATATTGTTTACTTAAAAAAAAGTTGAAAATTTAATTCCAAACTCACCTATATGGATTGTACCCCAGCTTTGAGGGCAAGCAAAGCAATGGGGTTGTTCAAGTCCACGAGCAATTAAGGATGTATTATTGGGAAAACCAATTATGATGTTTCATGTATCATTGATAAAAAATGAAAAATGAGATACAATGTGACATGTAGGACATTAGTTTGGCACTTACCCATATACACAATAAGCCTACTCACTCTATGGATAGCTACCATGTTCACTCATTTTTTGTTAGTTTGATGAATGATGATTTATATGCCCTTTAAATCAAGGCCCCTTATTGGAAGGAAATTCAATTGTCCTTCTTGCTTTTATCAGAACAGACAACTTAGTTCAGCAAAGGATGGCCCATTTTATAGACCTCAGAAATTATGAAGTAGTACATATGATTTATCATGGACCATGTTTTAGCACTGTTTAATTAAACATATTCACAATATTTTATGAAGTTTGGATATATTAGTGTGATACGATACAAAAATATATATTTTTTGAAATTTAAGATATAATACCACTCTAACATGTTAACAAATTTTTATTAGAAAAGTTATTTACGTGTAGAATACTTATAAAATAAAAGACATTAGTGATTCTTCGTTAATATATAAATATAATGATCCTAATTTTTATAATATCTTTTAATTAATGTGTTAGACTACCAACAAAAGTATAATTAAAAAAATTTAAATAAATATTAGTTTTATGTGCAATATCTATAGTTCAAAATCAATTCATTATCTCTTCACCTAGGACCATCATGCATAAAAAAACATGATTTCTAAGTCTCGATCATCAACACAGTTTTTTCAATTCAAGAGTGCCAACACTTTCTTGAAGTGATCCGTGAACTATTTTAGAAGTGTGAAATTTGGGGTCAACCTTTAATGTAAAAGTAGTAAGTTAAAAATGGTCAAATGTGGATTATGTATATGTATATTACCGAAAAATTGTATTGTAAATCAACTTTTTTTTTGTATGGTACACAAGTTTGTTCACTTGTGTATGCAAAAAATGTGTATAAAGACAAATTTTAGTAGGAGGTAGTTAGCTTGAGCTCTCGTAAAGAACAATCTTTTCAAGAGAATTATCTATTCTTATTAAAAGAGTTTAGAAACATTTGAACACTCATTCTTTTATCAGTTAAAATTCATTCGAATCACATCACTTTATGTGAGATTCATTTTCAAGTTATATAATCCACGTTAAATTTACCTAATATGAAAAAAAATGTTAGAGTGAGTGTTGAAAAGAGAGTATAGTTAGCACTTAAGAGTGATTGAAGCAAATTTTAAAGATATTTTAAGGTTTAAATACATGATCCATATAATTATGCATTTTTTTGATCTTAGTACCAATAAGTTTTTGTTTGATTTTGATCTTTACAATTATTTTTTGTTTTTGTTTTTTTATCTGTCATTTTGTTTTAGTTTTTAAATAATTAGCGATATAAGAAATTGTAGTGTATACAGGTGTATGGATGGACCATGAAATAAACCAACTTGTGTGGGAGGGATAAATGTGAATTTGATTCTAAAATACTATATGTTTAGATGTCATTTAAAAAAGGTGTGTCATTTTCAAGTTATAGACACTTTTAAAGAAAGTTATCAATTGTATTTATTTATTTTGATAAAATTATGTTTATTGACTAAAATATCCTTAATAACAAAGTAGTTAGTGGTGTAGTTCAATAAATTAAGATAGCAAATAAGAACATTAATAGAAGAAAAAAATAATTAATACTTTATTTGTATTATAAAGTTACAAATACATTATGCAAATATTTCAAATGTATAAGTAAAAAAAATTTCAATGCAACAACCAATTAATATTAGTGAAAAAAAACCAATTAATATGAGACTAATAGTGTAATAATTTTTCAAAAGGATAAGGGATGTGATTGAGTATATTAGTGGTTGCCTTCAACAAGGTCGGAGAAAGCGACCGCCCAATGCTTCATATATCTAGCTAGGGACATTAAATTTTTATTTTATTTAATAGCTAGTAATATATACATTAAACTATTTGCTTAATTACATGCACGATATATAGAACTATTATTATTACTCATGCTATTATTGCATATGTTGAAAAAAGTATTTTTAAATTAAATTATTTAAAATTTTATTTGTGATTTAGTAAGTTTTAAAATAGATTAAATAATATTGCTTTAATTTCTATCAAAATAATTAATTTTTTAAATGAAATATTTATTGATGATTTCACAATAAAAAATATAAAGAGAATGATATTCATGTAGTTACAAAGGTTTAGCCAAGATTTTAAAAAGTTTTACAAAGGAGGTCTAAAAACTTAGTTACAGATGTACTATTTTTTGGATGGATCAAGAGTAGGGATTAAAAAAATCTATATATAGGAATGCGTCTCTATAAAATAAATAAATATTTTAACTATTTGTTAATTAATAAATACAAATGACATATATAATAATAACTGTATTTATAGATATCTGTACTTGATAATTAATTAATAAAATTAATATATTATAATAACTTTTATTTATGCATTAATGTATTAATAATTTTTACCATGAATCTTGTTATGTATTGTATTTATGTATTATTGTATTAATGTTTTTACGTGTTATTATTTTCTTTTACAAAATAATAGGAAAAATTCTACCTAATGCAACAAAAAGATTAATTTTTATATAATATGATTTTTTATTTTATTTAAAAAATAATATTTATTAATATTACTTGCACCGAATATCTATTAAACAATAAATATACAAATATAGATAAATTATAAATATCATTTTTTTTTTTATCAAAATAGATAGTGTAACCAAATAATGATATCCATAGCTACCATTACCATCCCTAACAAGAGCATTCAGAATATCAGTACCGGTCCTTATAGGCTGCATAATAAGAAACCAAATATGGAATGCTTTGAATTCAAGAAGCAAGAGCAATGAAGGACCATGTTTCTATCATGTGAGGATTGTCCCTCTTCCATGTGCATTTATTGAATTCTTTTTCCTTGATGTAACTCTAACGGATATCATGTCTTTATTTTTTATTTTTTAATATATAATAATAGTATACTTTTACTGTGAAGACGAATAATTTCTCCAGTATTGTGCATTATTGGAGGGACAATTTCTGAACATGCATTACACTTCTGTTGATAATCATTAAATAAGAAATATGCATAAGTTAACATGTTAATTTAGGTCTCTTACTTTTAAAAAGTTATTTCAATTTGTAAAATTTTTAATTTTAAATTGACAAAAGACCATCCTAATAAATAATTGTTACAGAGAGAAAACGAAAACAAGTTAAGAAGAATATATTTTGAGAAATAATGAAAATTATGTTGTCATTTTTAATTTAATATATATATATATACAAAAGACATATTATTGAAAAATTGTAAAAGAAAATGGCGAGAAAAAATGAAGTGAAAAAATATATGAGCAGTAAACGTACCATATAAATGTTGCATAGGGGGATTTGAAGGGGTTTATGAGTTCCTAATTAAGGGAAAAAATCACAGTAGCTATCAAATAGGATAGTTCTATGTTTGTTTCAAATTACTATTATCGGTTTTTATTTTGTTTTGAATTCATAACATAGTTTGGAGAAATTGTTTCCTAAGTCTTTGACCCTTTAATTTGGTTTCCATTATTTTCTAAATTTTAGAGATAGGAACTTAGCTTTCAAGGTTGTGTTAATCGGAGCTTGTTTGTTGGTCTTGTACTTTATTCAATGTATTCATGATGACAGGTGGAAAATAAATAAAATAATGCTTGACTACAATAAAAAATAACAAAAATAAATAAATAAATAAATATTTTCATTCTAATTATTCACTTTTTTTTAAACCATCCAATGTCCACTTGTCTACTCATCTTTTGAAACTTCTATCTATAGCATTGTTCTAGGTTTGATTATTCTAAATTGAACAATTTATTTTAGAGAATAAAGTGAATAATATCAAGCATTGATATTTAAATAAATAGTTGATATTATGTGCACATGTATCACCAATCATATATAATTATAATATTAATAATTGATTTACTTACTTTTCTCAATTTCTCATTTTAGAAAAGACAAATTCCATTTTTTATTATTATAAAATGATTAATAAGAATTACATCATTTGAGAATATTACAATTCAAAGTTACTAACATCACAAAGGATGAATATAGAAACAAACTCACAACATCTGAATTGATAACAAAATATCTACAAATAAGATAAACGCAACATATATAACAAACTTGAAGTGATGAGAATATGCATATTTCTAGAGCTAATAACATTGACGACGTTAAAGTCATTGAAAATGTCTTACAAATAAGACAACATCTGCATATATAACAAAATTGAAATATTTAAAATATGTATATCTGAATAACTATAATGATGATGACATCAAAATTATTGACTGAATATGTTGTACACTTCTATCTATAAGATAATAGAGTATTTTCACAAAATATTGATTTATCTAAGATTGACATGTTTACAAGTGTTGGTATGAGCCAAATGTGGGATTCGTTATTTGGGAGGTACTACCTACACCCCCAATTTTTCTACTCACACTTTTATGATATTTTTACCAAAATAATCCCTCAATTTCTTCTCAAATGTCCCGCCCATCCGCTAGCTATTAGCGTTGTCACGTAAGTGCCAAAGGCACAAACACCTAAGCCTCATTTAATAAATGTTCTACTACATCCTTTAATTACGAACCTCTATTGAGAAAAGGTAATTATTTATTCCTTCTCCAATATTTATTCAAATATATAAAAAATACTATCGAATTAGAGTTTTTAGTAACATCATTAATATCAGTTTTTATACATTACAAAAATTTTATAATCCAATAAAACCTCAATATTGTTGGGGATGAATGAAAATCTTTTTTGAAAAAATTGGTTTTAAGTCAATCCATTATGTCACTTTTTTTTTTTTTGTGTGGATCTAAGTTAAGGTGTTCACTGTCTCATATTTCATATTTTTTTGGTATTATAAAAATGCTTTTCTCAAAATGAAATTTTAGTGAATATTTTTATTTTCCAAAATAACAAGTTTTTTTGAGGAAAATAAGAATATAATGTTATGACTTTTTCTCAAAAAGATTATTATATTTATTTTAAAAATTGAAGAAACCCTGAATTTATTTTTTTTTTTTGGAAAAATGTTTGCAAAAAAATTATTTATCCTGAAACAATTCTTTTTTTTTTCTTTCCAGAATTTGTTTCCATATGTTATTTAACTGACAACAAAATTGGGCCTATGGGTCTACATAACACTCAGAATTTTGTGGACTTTTTGATTTGGAGGCTTGGTTGAGTGGAGTTGTTTTAACCACAATTTTGTCCCATCTAAGATTTAGACTAGAACTACTAAATAGTAAATTTATAAAGTTAACACCTCTAGATACCACTTCCTCACATCACAGTTACCCTTTTTTTTTTTTAAAGCAAAATACTATTATTGAGAAATTTGATTTTTATAATGAACACAAAATTGATTTTAGAGAAAAAAAGTGACAATAAATTATTAATTTTAATTGTACCAAAAAGAAGTTGTTACTTTTAAAGAAATTATATATTTTATTTTAATAATTTTAAATATTTATTATTATCTCATTCCATCTATTTCTCTTTTTATAATAAATAGATATGATAATTTTCAACAAAACAATTCTTGAAAACAATAAATAAAAAGCAACATAAAATTCTTAAAAATCAACATGGAAAACGGAACGAAGAAAATATACATTTCAAGACTTATATCCTAAATATTCCTTTAAGGACTTGAAAATAGGGGTCGGAATAGGCCAGACTAGACCAAACTTTGAAATGTCTGAGTTTGGTCTACGATTTATTTTTTAGGACTAAGTCTGACCTACTGTCTATCATAAGCTTTTTTTCCGGCCTAGTCTGGTCTAGCCTGAAAGCCTTTTTAAAAGTCTTATTCATATTAAAATATTTAAATGTTCTACTCATACCATATGATGCTCTCCACATACCAATCTCAATGTATATATCTATATATTAAATAAAAAATAATTTTTCTAACAAACTAATTTTTTAAAAATCTGAAACAAACATCCTTTAAACCATAAAAAATAATTTTTGGTTTCAAATAATATTTTTTTTTCTAAAACAAACGCACCCATTATTACATCTTAAACAAATATGGAACGACTACTGAGTGATTGATTAATTGAACGATTACCAAATATGAAACGACTACCAAATATAGAATCGCTATCGATTATGGAACGACTACTGAATATAGAATGATTACTGAGTGATTACCTAATTGATAAAATTTAAAATAAGAAATAATATTATTAATATAATAATAAAAAATAATATTAATAAATAATAAAATCTATATAGGCCTGCCTGTCAGACCTAATATGTTTTTTTATAAGCCTGAGTCTGACCTATTTAAATAAGTAGACTTTAAAAACAGCATGTGCCTAGCCTTTTTATTAAATAGGCCAGACCATAAATAGGGCAGATCATAGGCTTCTGACAGCCAGCCTAACCTATTCCCATCCTTACTTGCAAATAGCCATAGACAAATCCTCTTCCAAGATTAGAGAAATTGAAGCCAATTTTGCTCTTGCAATTAAACATTTTCTATATCGAACCTAAAACAACATATTTAAAGGCATCTCCAATGGTGAACTTAACAAAGATTTATTAAATAAGGTTCATCTTGAATTAACTCATGTATTTTTTACTCTAACGGTGAACTCAACATGAATTCATTAAATAGATCTCACAACTTTAATTTATACATTAATTTTTTTTTATATTTAATTTTATTACAACTTAAAATATTAATTTAAATATTTCAATTAATATTATTATATATTATTTTGATTTAAATTTTAAATAAAATTGAACTTAAATTTTTATAACAATAATAAAAAAAAGGTAATGATCATAAAATTATTAATAATAATAAATGAGAAGAAGTTAACGGTCATAAATTAATAAAAAAAGGTAACAGTCATAAATTTATTGTCGCGGCCTAAAATTTCAAGTGTTTCTCAAAATTCAATTGAGTCGCCACCAAAATTTGTTTTAAAATAGGGAAAATAACGAAAAACTCTTAAAAATAGAAAAAATGGTATTTAAAACCAAATTTGTGTTTGGGAGTCAATTATGTGTAGGGAAGGTATTAGCACTCTATGACATTCGTTAAAAACGGTTACCTATAATTAATTGTGCAAGATTAATTTTAACTTAAGTATATTTATTTTTCTTTATTATTAAATATGAATAACCATTATTACTATATTTAAAATATGATTTTGAAATAAATATGTACTTAACAAATAAAGGACAAAAAATAAATTTTTTTTTATGTGCTTGACAAGAATGTGTTTAGTATTTTTTAAAGAAAATTTGTTTTGTTATTGACAACAAAAAAAGGTTATTTTGGCCAAAAAAGAAAAGAGTTTGTATGATTTAATTAATTATTTTCAAATACGAGTTTTCAAGACTATCAAATTGTACAATTTGTGTCTAAAAAATTTAATGATTATAAAAGATGTCTCATCTAATTGATCATTTTAAAAATATTTTATTTTACTTTCAAATGTAAAGTTGAGTTTTCAAACCAATAAGTGGTACAACTTGTGTCTTAACAACTCAAAGATTAAAAAAGATGTCACATCTAATTTAATCAAATTTAATAAATAAATTTTAGATTATTCTATTAATTTATCAAAATAAAATAAAATAAAAATAAGAACAAATTTTAGTGTAATAATTTATGTCAACACATAATTTGAAACAATATTCCTCTTGATTTTATTTTTTAGCAAATAGAATTTTATAAACTTAATAAATTAACAAAGTAAAAATGCAAGCTGTACTTGAAAAGAAAATGAAGTCTATTATGTATAACGTGTGCGAGAGCTATTCAAATTGCTTTATAAGTCTTGTTGCCTTAAAAACCAAGTCGTAACATATTGAAAAATGTCATAAGTGGTCAAAAAGTCATGATAGAAAATATACATACAGGGGGGTTAATATGATAAATTAATTTCCAAAGGATAAAGAATTTCAGGATCAACACCGTTGCACACTCTTAGAAGTTAAGTATTTCTTATTTTTTAAAATGCATCTCCTCTATTTTTCCATCATATAACAATAATTTCATATTTAAAGAAATAAAAAAGAAACATTATTTTTAAGAGTAAGATCATAAATTTCTGCAAACAAACAACAAATAGAAGGCATATTCTTATGCGCAAAAACAATGAAGCGTTATATTAAAAAGATATAGAGCAAAACAAACATGATAAAGGCTGATCTAAGTATGGCAGCGAAGAAAAAGGCGGTGGTGGTGCACAACTGATGGTTGAAGATGGTTACGGTGGTAACTTCACTTTGGTTTCTCCTTTGCTACTACTCTTGTTTTTCTTCTCTTATTTTTTAGTGTTTTTTTTAGTATTAGCTTTTCATTTTTGTTTTATAAACAAAATGGAGATGTATTTATAGAGTTTTTTATTTGTTTAATTGCTTTCTTTGCTTGCCTTGGTCCTTCTCCATCAATTTCCTATTTGATGTTTCGTTTTTTTTGCTCATCATCTTCATTTTTCTGCACCTTTGATGCCTTCATAATTTTAGATTATTATGCTTTTGTCTGATGATTTGCTGAGCTTTTATTTGTCCCTTAGTTTCTTTTTTTTAAACTCAAAAATTTGTTTCTTTGTTCTGCACAATGTGTACAAAGACTGACTTATAAATTATGTTTTTATGTTTATCTAATTAGTTACAAAGTAAAGGCTAATGCCTCAACCATGACACTGCATCAGGAACATAAAGGCAGCAATAAGGATAACAACAAAACAGAGCCAAAGCAGGCTGGCTTAATTTGGTTTAAATTTGAATGTAATTGTAAATTAAAATTGTAATTTGATTTGAAATTGTAAATTTATGAGACATAATGAAATTATTTATTATAATTATTTTTATTTCTTTTTTAAATGCATATTTCCTTTTTGATTTATTTTTAACAAAAATAGACAAAATTGGGGTACTACAGCTGCCCCTATTTAATTATATTTTACTTGATAAATATGAAAATATAAATAACAATGGTATTCGTTTTCAAGTTATTAGGTAAAAGATAAGTAAATATAAGGACCTAAATTTTGTCCAATAACAAACACATGTATTAAAGTCGGAATGATGCAAAAAAATTTAAGATGTGCAAAATAATCGTCTTTGGATTAATTACCGATGCGTAGATCGACAGAAATGAAAATGATCGTCTTCGGATTGGTTATCCATGCGTAGATCTATAGAAAAAATGATCGTCTTCGAATTGGTTACCGATGCATAGATCTATAGAAATGAAAGTGATCGTCTTCGGATTAGTTACTGATGCGTAGATGTATAGAAATGAAAGTGATCGTCTTCCGATTGGTTATCGATGCATGGATCTATAGAAATTAAAAATGATCTACTTCGGATTGTTTACCAATGTGTAGATCTAAAGAAACAAAAATGATCGTCTTCAGATTGGTTACCGATGCGTAGATCTATAGAAATGAAAGTGATCATCTTCGGATTGTTTACCGATACGTAGATCGTAATTGGTCCAATCTTGAAGGTAGATAAAGAGGGAGAATAAGTATATGATACTTGCAATTCGAACGATAAGGTATGAACGATTCATGCATGTGTGATGCATTGAGTATAAGTAAAGTGTCAATGAAGATGCATGGATCATGTGAGCGTGAGTAAATTATGCATGATTTTATGTGTGTCATGCATTATAGATCAATTTTGTTCATTTCTTTGATTCCCCGATCCTTATGCTTTTCTCCGTCCCAATATTCAATGGATGAATAAAGATAAATATTGTTTTCACATGATGACTATTCATATATATCGAATGACCTCTTTTTCGAAGCGAAGAAAAAATCAATTGTTTAAAATAAGTGTCCTCTTTATTATTTTTCACACACTCATATATGTTGAGAATCAAACGAGTTCCCGTGTATATATTTTCAAGTGTCAAAATGTTTAAAATATTTTTATATTTTCACATATTTCAAATTGCAACATTTATTATTATAAAACAAAATTTTGAAACAATATAACACTCAATAATGAAACTAGATTGGTATGTAACGAGTGTAACGTACAACATCGAATGACAATATTGGAACATGTACATTTGTTACATTGAAAGCAAAACAATTGAGGTAGGGGTTACAATGTGGGAATAATATGTTTAATTTAGGTGGAGACCTAACAAACGCTAGTCATTCTTGTAATTTAGGAATCCTAATAATTAGCTTCCAAGAATAATAATTGCCTCAGTTTGAAGTGCTTGATTTTTTTGTTATCCCTAACTTTTGCATGGACCACTCTTCCAAGTTTCCAATCCATCGGGATGCTCTAATTTTTGCCTAGGTTGCCTTTTTAGGTTTTCAACCTAACGAGCCCATTTTTTTATCATCATTTTTTTTAAGCATAATATTTTTTGACTGCATCTGAATTTATTGGAAGTAGAAGGTCAGCTCCATCCATTTTTGCGAGTATTAGAGCTCCCCAAGAAAGAGTTTTTTCACAACATATGGTCATTCGTAATTCGGGGTCCATTTTCCACGAGCATCTTTTTTTATGGGCAATATTTTCTTTAACACTAAGTCCCCTTCTTGAAACTCTCGAGGATAAACTTTTTTCTCGTATGCCTTTTTAAGTCTTTTTTAATATAGATGACTGTGACATAAAGCTATCATTCTTTTTTCTTCTGTGAGATTTAATTGGTCAAATCGTGATTGAACCCACTCAGCCTCTTCTAGTTTTGTTTCCATCAATACTCTGATCGAGGGAATTTCAACTTCAATGGGAAGTACTGCTTCCATTCCATACACCAATGAGAAAAGAGTTGGCCCTGTTGAGGTGCGAATAGAGGTTCTATAACCATGTAATGCAAAGGAAACTATCACACAACTCCATTCATTTTTGGACGATATGGCGAAGAATTATGGTGCTGAATTTTGAAACTATCACACAACTCTTTCATCATTTTGTTATTCAAATTAGTCGCGTTATCAATGATTATCTTGTTTGGCAAGCCATATCGACAAATCAATTCTCTTTTGATGAATTTGACTACCATACTTCTCATCACATTGGCATAAGAAGCGGCTTCAACCCATTTTTGTGAAATAATCAATAGCTACCAGGATAAACTGGTGACCATTGGAAGCTTTAGGCTCGATGAGTCTAATAACATCCATCCCCCACATTGAAAACGGCCATATTGATGTTAAAAAATTCAAAGAGGTAGGCGGTACATGTATTTTATCAACATATATTTGACATTTATGACATTTCTTTACATAACTAAAGCAATCAGATTCCATAGTCAACCAAGAATAGCCAACCCTCAAGATTTTTCTTGCCATTGCGTGTCCATTTCCATGAGTTTCAAAAGAACCTTCGTGAACCTCTTGAATAATTTTCTCTGCTTGAGCTTGATCCACACATATGAGGAGAACCATATCATGATTTCTCTTATAAAGAACATCACCATTTAAGAAGAAGTTCATTAAGAGCCTCCTTAAAACCCTTTTGTCGTTTTCTGAAATACCTAATGGATATTCCCTATTCTTAACATAGGATTTGATATCATAAAACCATGGTTTGCTATCAAGCTCTTCTTCTATCGATAAGCATATGCTGGCTTATCCTTTTGTTGAATTTTTATGACTGACACATCCTGACCGACACTTATTTTGAACATTGATGACAATGTGGCCAAGGCATCAGCCAATTGGTTTTCTTCTTAAGGAATATGGTGAAAAGTGATATGCTTGAAGTTTTCTACCAATTCTTTGATATGTGTATGATACGAAATCAATTTGGAATCTCGAGTTTCCCACTCTCCTTTTGTTTGATGGATGGCCAAAGATGAGTTTCCATATACCTCAAGAACTTTTATCTTTGATTCAATGGCTGCTTTAATTCCCGTGACACATGCCTCATATTCTACAATATTGTTTGTGCAATCAAAAGACAATCTAGCCGTAAATGGAGTGAACTGGTTCTCTAGGGAAATCAAAATGGCTCCAATTCCATGCCCTAATGCATTAGAAGCACCATCAAACACCAAAGTCCATTTTTATTTATTAGATGATTTAGTTTCTTCAAATAAAGTCATGATACCTTCATCGGGGAATTCACACTACATTGATTGATAATCTTCTACAGGTTGTTGGGCCAAATACTCCGCTAGGACGCTTCCTTCGATAGCTTTTTGTGTAATATATACCAAATTGTATTCTGATAACAACATATGCCAACGAGCAATCCTTCCAATAAGAGCAGGTTTCTCAAAGATGTATTTAATTGGGTCCATTTTAGACACCAACCAAGTTGTATGACATAACATGTATTGCCTCAACCTACGAGCGACCCATGCTAATGCGCAAGATGTTCGTTCAAGCAGTGAATATGTTGTTTCACAGTTGGTGAACTTTTTCCTTATGTTCCTTCTTACGAGATTCATCATGTTGCCCTAGTACACAACCTATTGACTCATCAAGTACTTTTAAGTACATAATAAGTGGTTTTCCAGGAAATGGAGGCACTAATATTAGAGGTTTTGACAAGTATTGCTTAATCTTTTTGAATGCTTTTTGACAATTCTCATTCCATTCAACCTTTTGATCTTTGCACAACAACTTGAAAATTGGCTCGCATGTAGCGGTGATATGCGATATGAACCTAACAATGTAATTCAATCTGCCCAAAAAGTCACCAGCTTCTTTTTCCGTGCATGGAGCGGTCATTTCTTGTATTGCTCTTACTTTATCTGGATCCATTTCTATCCCTTTTTGACTAACGATAAACCTAAGTAACTTGTCTGATCTTACACCAAAAGTGCATTTAGAAGGGTTTAAACGGAGTTTGAACTTCCTTAGTCGCACAAACAACTTTTGAAGGTTAAGAACATGGTCTTCTTCAGTATGAGATTTTGCAATCATATCATCTACATAAACCTCTATTTCTTTATGCATCATGTCATGAAACAAAGTTACCATTGCTCTTTGGTAGGTTTCCCCATCATTCTTCAATCCAAATGGCATCACTTTTTAACAGAAAGTACCCCATTGTGTTATGAATGTAGTTTTCTCCATATCTTCGGGAGCCATCTTGATTTGATTATACCCTGAGAAACCATCCATGAAGGAGAAAAAAGAATATTGAGCAGTGCTATTTACTAAACATCAATGAGAGGCAAAGGAAAATCATCTTTTGGACTCGCTTTATTTAAATCTCGATAATCAACACACATTCGAACCTTTCCATCTTTTTTTTGGAACTGGGACAATATTAGCCACCCATTGAGGATATTTTGCCGCTGCTAAGAAACCAACATCAAATTACTTTTTGACCTCTTCTCTATCAAGTGACATATCAGGCCTCATCCTCCTCAATTTTTGTTTAATTGGAGCACATTTAGGCTTGAGTGGTAGCTTGTGTTCAACTATGTTAGTATCTAGCCCAGGCATATCCTGATATGACCATGCAAAGACATCCACATAATCAAATAAAAGATTAACCAGCTTTTCTCGTTCACTTTCTTTCATAGACATACCAATTTTAATTTCTTTCTTATCATGTTCAGTCCCTAAATTGATCACCTCAATAGGTGCTTGATAGGGTTGGATTATCTTAGCTTCTTGTTTAATTAACCTTTCTAGTTCTGGGGGAGGCTCACAATCGTCTTCGCAATCCTCATCAGCGTGATTAATTGGGTGTTCAAAATTACATGAAGGGTTTCTAGCTTTGTTATTGTCAACATGTTCATTTTCATCTCTGCATTGTTTAAATTAAGAGGAAAAGGAAAAAAAATGAATAAAGATTGCTAAAAAAGAAAAAAGGAAAACAAAAACAACTGGAGAATTCAAAAATGCATTTATTAATAATAAATACAAAATTGAAATACATGCGCCCTATTAGTTATCCTTATAGCCTTGGGCAGAGCAAAAGGAGTTAAAATACATAATTACTTTGAACATGAATTAAGAAACACGAGAAAATCGATGATCTTTCAATTATTAAGATTGGTGTTTGGAGAACAAGGGTACACCAATTTGAGGGTATCATCATCAACATGATCCTCTTCCATAACAACCACTTGATCAACATATATTATTCCAACGCTTTGATAGGTTTGATGAATGTCACAATAAGGATCTTTTGTGAATTTGGAACCCGATTTTCCCAATGAGCTAGCTTGCTTTCTCGTTTTTCTTTTACAACATTCTCTTAATCAGCTTTGGTAGGTATATATCCCAACCCATACTTATCCTTCTTTTTTGGTATTTCTATTGATTTCCAGAATTTAACAAAAGTTCCTCCTTCCAACATGGATTTTGTAGACTTCAATGATGTGGTAGATAGTTTTGGTTCTTTTAAATGAAATCCTTCACCCATGAAGACGACATTGGCGATTTCTAATGCTTGGAAGGAAGTCTCAATGGCTTCCTCTGCTTCTTCAATGTATCCCGTAGAAGATAGATGACTCACTGTCATATCTTCTTCCCCATATATTATCACCAGCTTATTGTTCACTATAAACTTTAGCTTTTGATGGAGAGTGGATGTTATTGCTCCAGCAACGTGAATCCACAGTCTCCCTAAAAGGAACCTATATGCCGGCTTAATATCCATCACTTGGAAGGTTATTCCAAAGTTATGGGGTCCGATTTGAATCAGAAGATCAATCTCTCCAACAACTTGTCTTCTAGATCCATCAAACGCTTTCACCACCATAGTACTTAGCTTCAAGTAAGTCCTGTCAACAAATAGTTTTGATAGTGTTGATTTTGGCAAGACATTTAACGATGAACCGTTATCAACTAGCACTCGTGCAAGAATACGATCATGACACTTCACAGAGATATGTAGTGCTTTATTATGCTCCATCCCCTCAGCTGGTAATTCAACATTGCTAAAACTCAAACGGCTACTGGCAGTGATATTATTGACAACTCCATCAAATTGATCGATGGTGATATCATGAGTAACATGGACCTCATTTAAAATTTTCATCAGTGCCCTTATGTGCGCTTCAGAGTGTAATTACAAAGAAAGAATAGATATCTTGGAAGGGGTTTGATTTAGTTGATCTACCACCTTATACTCACTTTGCTTTATAAACTTCTAAAATTCGCTAGCTTCTTCTATAGGGATTGTCTTTTTGCAAATTTCCGGTCCTTTTGCGGCATGATACACTACCTTTTTCCCTTTTTCTCCATGACCCTCCTTTTTCCTAAGTTGTTCAGGAGCGTATACTCGACCACTCTGGGTCATCCCACCAATCTCTGAAATATTGGTGACATCAGTACCGTGATGTTTAGAGCTATCGCATGATTGGTGGTTGACTAAATGGGATGTGACTTCATAACTCCATGGTATCGCCTTGTTATTTTCATAAGGAAAAGAGGTTGGTGCTTGGACAATTATTGCATTTTTTCCACAATGAGTTGGCTTAGGATTCTCTTTTCTATAGAGGATTTCCAATGGTCTTGGAAAATATCTATCATTTTCCATGCATGGGTCTATGGCTAATACGTGATTATCTTTTGTATATTGGTCTATCTCTTCTTCGATGAGATTGACAACAGTATCTCCGTGACCCGACAAAGGGTTATTCCCTACGTTGGGACCATCTTCCTTGAAGGTAAGCCATTTTGTATTAATCAATTCTTGCACTTTAGTTTTTAAGGCTTGACAATCTTTGACGGAATGCCCCACGACTCTAACATGGTATTCACATTTGGCATTTGGATTATACCATTTCGGGAATGGTGGTTCTAGAGGTTTCATTGGCCTCAGGACTAGCATTGAATTTTGGAGTAAGTGAGGCAACAATTGGCTATACGTGACGTGAATTGGGTCAAAACGGGTCATCCTTTTTTGATTGACAGGCGGTTTGTAGTGATTTGAGATTGGATTTTGGTTCCATTGACCTTGTTGGGAAAATGCGGTAGGTGGTAGTTGATAAAAATATGGTCTTGAAGGGTGATATTGAGGGTTTGAAGCTTGTGTTGTTGTGGCCACATATGGATAAGGAATGTAAGGAGTTTGTGATATTGGGGGTTGGAAGTTTGGGGGTCGATAAGAATTGATGGGTGGAAAATAGGAGACTCTAGGGTTTACCATTACAGCGTTAGTGTCCCCTTCTTTCTCTTTTGTGAATGTTGCTTGGCGTCTTTTTATGATAATTGCTGCACATACGATCTTGCCACTCCTCATCCCATTTTTTATCGTTTCTCATATCATGACATGGTCAGAAAATTTTGATGACATACTCCCAATCATCTTATCATAAAAAGGCGACTGGAGAGTATCCATAAACATACCCACCATTTCTTTTTCAGATAAAGGAGGTTCTACTTGTGATGCCATTTCCCTCCAACGTTGCGTGTATTCTTTGAAAGCTTCGTTATCCTTTTTCAATGAATTTTGCAATTGCATCCTATCAGGGGCCATGTCAATGTTGTACCTGTATTGCCTCAAGAAGGCATCAGCCAAGTCTTTCCACGAACGAATACGACCTCGCTCAAGATGCATATACCAACTTAACGATGCCCCACTTAAAATATCTTGAAAAAAATGAATGAGAAGTTTATCGTTATGAGCACGAGAAGCCATTTTTCTGCAATACATCGTTAGATGATTTTTAGGACATGTGTTGCCTTTGTATTTTTCGAATTCAAGAACCTTGAATTTTGGAGGGATAGTCACATCAGGAACCAAACACATGTCGAAAGCTTTGATACCATAAACATTATGCCCCTGGATTGCTTTTTATCGTTCTTCAAAGACATGGAATTTTTCCTTTGACTGTGTATCATCCCCAATGTGAGGTTGATGCTAATTCCTGTTAGCATCAAAATGGGGCACTTGAGGTACACTATATGGAATATGAATTTCTATGAGTATTGAAATATGAATGTGATGGAAATGAAATCAATTAGTGAATTATGATAGTTGTATATTAGGGAATCATACACCTTAGGTAACAGCAAGAACAAATTATTAGTGAAGAAAATATGAGGACTGGAAATCAAAATAGAAAATCCTTCATTGATAAGAGAAAGAGTACATCATATTTAATTAAAAACTACATTGACTGTGGGATTTCAATCTTCTCATTTAATAGGACAACCAATCTTCTCCTCCAATTCTTCTACCAAATTTTTGCAATATTCGACGAACTTGTAGACTTTGACTGCAGTATTCAACGGATGCATTACCGCATCAATCTCTCTTAGATGCTTTGGAACTTTTAAGAATGTTTGATTAGCTAGCATTGCCAATTTTGAAAAGCAATCTTTCCAATGTCTTCCTTTATCTTCCAGCTCTTTATAGATCTCTTGATTCTTTAATTGACCTAGTGTAACACCCCGATTTTTAACAGCGCGAGTGTATTTTTTTTTTTTTTTAAAACAAAGAAATAAAACAAAGAAACAAACAAAGAAATACTTTTGGATAAAATATTAAGTCATAACACAACGAGAAAAGTCAACAATATTTACAAACAACAGAAATAGTTTTTGAAACAAAATCTAAAGTATTTAAATAGCAAAATACTACGAGGCAATGAGACCTATCAGACATAGCTCATACCCATGGGGTATTCTCCGCAGACACCTGCATAAAAGCACTGCCCCAAGAATCTCTACTTTCCCCACGTCACATCAAAAGTGGAACATGGACCCATCAAAAGAAAAGTCATCAGACATTTTAAGCATAGGTACAATCTTCCAAAATGAAATAAATACAATCACAAAAGAAAGATATCTAGTCCTTATACAACCACCTAATCTGATCATGCTACAAAAACTACACAACCCGGGTGATCTCCACGCGCCCTACAAGATCCTCCTGACATAGCTTCGGTCAGGTATGACTAACTACTTTCCCATCTCCAGGGTACTAACCGGTAGGATGATCCTGGTTCTCATATGAGGGTAAAGCCCAGATTTCCACAATAATTGTAAAGGCCACCAACCGAAATTAACAAATATCACATAGCAAAATTCTTATATTTTCAAATGCTCAAAAGAACCTTTCGTCTTAGCATACTCCTCGAAAGGGTTTTCATATGTCCAACAATGCATAAACGACGTTGAAAAAGGAAGTTTTAACAAACTACACTGTCGTAGCCGAATACAACTGAGAAAATGCAGATTTTCAGTTCAAAAATGGCTCTAAATCAATCCAACTTCAAACATTAACACCAAATTAATCTCCACAAATTCACACATCAATTACACATCGAATATTCATAACATCAATTATGAACACCTAAGTACATCAAAACTTCATCAACCCATCTTCACACCTCTAAGCAATTACGGAAAATAACAACAACAACCGGATATGTATATACAATCATCATAGTATAACAAACATGACTCGCGTGCCAAGCACCCTAATGCAATGTGTATATGCCAAAATGCACGAATTCTAGAATTCTAACTAAAACTCTCCTCGAAGGGGCATAAATCATAATTGTACTGCCTATCACAGACCAATACTAATTACCGAGATGCCACCTATCATTGGTCAACACGATTTACTAAAAAGCGTAAATCGTAAACGTGCCTATCACAGACTAGTACTGTTTACCGAGGTGCCACCTATCACGGGTCAACACGATTTACAAAAAAACATAAATTGTAAACGTACAACGTATCACAGACCAGTACTGTTTATCGAGGTGCCACCTATCACGGGTCAACACGATTTACTAAAAATGTGTAGTCTATCACATACCTAAACGACACGAAAATCCCCGCAAGGATAAGATGAACCAACATATCACATGGCATCATCTCATGGCCCATCACGGTCACCACTATCACCATGGCCCCATCGCGGTTACCATGTACTATGAAATGCATGAGCATACTCTGACTCTTTTCACCACAATCATTAAGTAAATGCAGCTATTAAAAGATTCTCCATTTTTAATACTCATTTAACTCTAATGATTTTTCAAATACCACAGAGAGCATACTCAAACATATTTATTCACACCAATTTAAATTTCCACAACCACCCATAAATCACATCTCCAAATTTCATCCACACCTAAATTGAATTAAATTCATTTTCCACCAAGTCACGCATAAATTTCTTCTAAAAAAATTCATAATATTAATTATGAACACATCAGTTTCACCAAACATGAATCACCAAAATTTCCAAACATTAATCACCCATATTCAATCTCCAAAATTTTCAACCATAAATCACCACAACAACATTAATATATCAGAGTTCTCCCCACCGCTAAGTCGGTGCCAACAGTCTCGATTCCTTTTCGAGACTCAAGGAGCTAACTACATAAATATAAATATTTATAACAATTAGTTCACAATAAAATTAATCCAACGACAACGAAATTCCCAAAATCAAATCCTTTTGACACATCAAACTTTTAAAACCAAATAATCTATAGTATTTACTTAAAACTAAATAAAACAAATATTGTCCATATTTCTCATACACATACTCGACTATTAAAGCACCGAAATTTTTTAGTTAATAAAATACTCTAAACTTTATTTTTTCTTGTTAAACTCCGCCCAAGAGTAATTAAAAGAGTAACATTTTAAACTCTAGCCATTGTTAATTTCAAGCTATCTTTTTGCTCAAACTCTTTAACTTAGTTAAAATTTGAAATTTTTCACAACTTTAACAACTCTAAATTTTTCGTAAAATTTCAACTTCAGTTCAAACTCATTTATTTGAAAATAACTCATTACGTAACTCAAACTCATCAAATTTAATTACCACTAATTTACACCAACAACAATCAATTCAATTCCACAACACACATATAACATCTCAATTAAATTTCAACAATTCCAACATAACTCACCCAATTTCAAAACTCCACATTTTTATACATAACCCACCAAATTTCATCAATTCAGTTTCCACAAAATCCGCAAATAAATCACATCTAAAAAATTCATAATAATAATTATGAATATATAAATCACATCAAATATGGATCATCACAAACCACACCTCAAATTTAAATTCCACTAAATCACACATAATCACATTAAATTCATTTTCTACAAATTCACACATCAAATTTCTTTTCCACAAAATCACAAATAATATCCTAAATGCAAATTAAAAGTTTGGAATGAGCCCTTACCTTAACGGTAGCTTTAACAAGCGATTACGGCACCGCGATTAATTCTGGTAAAATTTAAGTTCGTGACGCCGCTTCAAAAGTTAGCTCACTAGCACCGCAACATGGAGATAATCATCTTTCCCTTCCGTCACTTCTCGAAATGAAGCTCAAAAATTGAAGAAAAATGGTAGTTTGAGTTTACGGGTTTTGGTTTCAAAAGCTTGGAACAGAGAAGAAGAAGAAGGAATTCGTTTTATTTTGCTTTCTCTTTCTCTTTGCTTTCTTTCTTCACCTTTATAATAATAATAATAATAATAATAATAATAATAATAATAATAATAATAATAATAATAATAAATATCTAAACAAATATCTAGATATTTTTTTTTATAAAAATCATCATTACGCCTGTCACCTCACAAACCACTTTTTCAGAAAAAATATCTACTATCGCAACAATTCAATGGGCAGATGAATTTTTCTGAAAAATACTGCATCTCAAATTTTTTTTTCTTCGACAAAAATTCACCGTAATTAAATAAAATTATTCATCAACTAATAATTTTAATCGGGTCTCCAAAAAGATATTTTTGACATTTAACTCACAAAATGTCATAAAATTGGCTAAAAAGCCTTAGAAATTCAACACAAAATTCCCCAAAATACATATATTAGAATTTAAAATTAAGGGTCTTACATTACTACCCTCCAAAAATAAGTTTCGTCCTCGAAACTTAAAGTACGAGTAACAATCCACACTGAGTTTGTACTCAAATTCAACATACATGTCACAACTTGTTTCACCTGGCCTACTCGAAGAAAGTGTTGTCTACCTCTTTTTGTAGGGTGCTTGATAACTCTACACATTACTGTAGCCAGTAAGACTCGTTCATTCCATTCAACATGATTTTGTTACTATCAACAAGAGATTAAGGATGATCAATTCCTCAATTTGTCAATAAGTAGCCAACAACCATGATGGTGGCTTAGACTATCTTAATCGAACTGTAATAGCACTCTTTGCAACATGCGTTTAAGGTTATTCTAATGCACAAGCGGTCAAACAATCTCCTCAAGATCCACTGAGTTTTTCCTTATTTTCCTATAACTTTGATCCTGTCGACGAAGTACAATCGCCCATAGCTATGTCACATAGTCTCATATACATCCACTTGGTACAAATCATCCATTTGATACCAAATCGAATACTAAGTATGACATCAACACACTGAGCACAAAACAATCATTACTGCCGAGAACTCCTAAATGCCTCCATAGTCCACAAATCTTCGATTTCTCTTTAGTCGCACAACTACGCCAAACCATAGTATTCTTATACGTATGTTGTTCTATTTATAATTCTAATAATTCCGTCCCCACATCTGCTTGGTGATCTAAACTTCCTCAGTTTTTTTCGATAACATGCCAAAACTATACAATTCATGATACACAAACTTCCTTCCAATTTAGTACTTCATTTCAAGAGTCACGTCTCCAACAAAAATCCAACTTGAATTTCATTCATTGATTAAGACCTACATTTGTCTCATGCTTAACACTTTAAATTTACGCTTCACTAGTCAATTTTTTTTACATACTTCGCAATTATGCACAAACTCAAAATAACTCTCCTACATCTACTGTCAACATTCATTTTGATACTTCTCAATTTTGCCGCGTCTTTTATTTGTAGCTTGATGATTATCCTTTCATTATGACAAATCAAATGCATTGTATTCACTCCATCACTTTTTCATTTATACAAGCATTAAATTCCTGCCTCAAACCATGATGTATCTTCATTATAGTGATTTCAATAAATCAAGCATTACTAATTCCCACCAAACTTTTCCATTTCATGCTCAATTCTTCCCTATCAACCAAACATTAAACTCTATTAATTGGCGAACACAATAACAACCCCCGTGACATGCACACAATTAGTGCCTTTGTATCATTGGCATACCCTTATAATAACAATAGCTATATTCCGAGTGAGATAATTTCTTTCATGAATCCTTAATTGTCATAAGCTACATCTACATATGCTGTTTCAACAAGTTTTCTTGGCACATTTTCTAAAATTTGGTTCACTTTTTGGATTCTTATTCGTTCCCAATAAGCATCTCCTAAGGAATAATTATCTATAAACCTCATCCTCATAACTTTGTAGTAAAATATATCGAAGACCCACATACCTTTCATCATCCATGTAGTCACTAAGACACTCATTTTAAATCCTAACGCTTGACTTCCCAAGATCAACATCTAAACCATAAATCATTTGTTACATTTCTTCCTTTTCATTTTCTATCATTAAATAAAATTTTAAAATTTGATCCTCGAAATCTACAAATTCTCATCACACCGTCTAATTCCATCCATTTAATCTTAGGATATAATACGAGGTCGTATTCATCACTGACTCTAACTGTATTAGTAATCTCACTAATAAAAACTCTTCAAATCATAACACGACCTTTTTAGTAAATCTTCAAACACTTTCATCCATAACATGAATTATTTATCACTTGCCTACCTCAACTACCTCAATTATACCAGTTTTAGGCATTACTTGGTCCTCCATCCAACATTGTTGATTTTAAATCATTGACTTAAAGATCAACCATCTTAGGGTCCCAAATCAAATCTCAAATAATTCCTCTGACTTATCAAAATATACACATTCTCCAAATGTTTACCATCCTTTAATAAGTTTACCTTGCTACAATCTCTAAGTATTCCAGTACTCTATACTTCCAATTCCACTTAATAGTGACATATGGTTCAATACATCAAGGCTTAACCCATTATGTTTATCCAGACATCACCCAAAATTTATACTTACGCGTATATAGTTTCATATAAGATCACTATCCATACTTACCGTCTCCTAAACCACACAAATATTTGTCACTTATTAAAGAAATATATAGTCTCCCTCTTATAATCGTGATGAGATTCATACTTAACAATCTAAGTTGTGAAGCTAGTTTAACTCGAATTCTCAACCTTACCCCTCAAGGTATTGACTATTCTTCAAAGCGTCATTTTCCTACCCAAGGTAGTATTCACCCCTAATGTGTGGTGGCCCTTGACTTTAATACAATCCTTTTCCTGGACACCTAAGCACCAAATGCTATTCCAAAAGGAAGCCTCGTCTTCTCAATTATTTCATGATGTTCACATCTCTTTAATAGTTATCAAACTTCATCTAGTCTCGTCCTGAAATCTACCAGGAAAACATCTAATACTTTTCTTAACAAAAGTCCTCCACTTAGATCTTTACTTGAAATCTCTTATTAGTCTAATGTTAATCTATCCATACTCATCATCTTCGAGTTAACACCAACACATAGCTTATGTGTCCTTGGAACCACTTCATAATTTTCATGTCATCATGATTTGCTTCAACTCTGTCGAACAATCTGTCATCTCAAAGATCTTTCCCCGTTTGTGAATCCACTGATTAACTTTTTATGCATTCTCATCACCCTTGAACTTTGGAGGATGGTAACGACGAAAATCTTCTAATCCCGTTGACACAACAACACATATATCTATTTCTCTCTTCTCCAGATCTCGCAAAGTGTATGCAGCTGTTTGTGCAACAACATGAACATCCATGTTATTCATAGCTTTAACCATTTGATCATCCCTATTAACGTTCACTCTTGCAGCGTCGTTCCTTTTTGGAGGTATTGTTTCCTCAAAACCAACATCAAGAAGAGTCTTAACACCACTTCAAATCATTCCAAAACTAACTTTCGACTACATCAACACATAACAACTACCCCTGATCTGACAACTCAGACAAATTACCCCGATGCATGATCAGATAACGACTCCCAACCTACAGGTTGACCTATAATCTTTAACCAAAAGCTCAGATACCACAATGTAACACCCCAATTTTTAACAGTGCGAGTGTATTTTTTTTTTAAAACAAAGAAACAAACAAAGAAATACTTTAGGATAAAATATTTAAAACGTAACACAAGGGCAAAAGTCAACAATATTTACAAACAACATAAATACTTTTTGAAACAAAATCCAAAGTATTTAAATAGCAAAATACAACGGGGCTATGAGACCTATCATACATAGCTCATACCCGTGGGATATTCTCCACAGAGACATGCATAAAAGCACTGCCCCAAGAATCTCTACTTTCCCCACGTCACATCAAAAGTGGATCATGGACCCATCAAAAGAAAATTCATTAGACAATTTAAGCATAGGTACAATCTTCCAAAAAGAAATAAATACAATCACAAAAGAAAGACATCTAGTCCTTATACAACCACCTAATCTGATCATGCTACAAAAACTACACAACCCGGGTGATCTCCACGCGCCATGCAAGATCCTCCTGACACAGCTTCGGTCAGGAATGACTAACTACTTTCCCATCTCCAGGGTACTAACTGGTAGGATGATCCTGGTTCTCCTCTGAGGGCAAAGCCCAGATTTCCACAATAATTGTAAAAGTCACCAACCAAAATTAACAAATATCACATAGCAAAATTCTTATATTTTCAAATCCTCAATGCATAAACGATGTTTAAAAATGAAGTTTTAACAAATTGCACTTTCATAGCCGAATACAACTAAGAAAATGCAGATTTTCCAACTAAAACCCTCCCCAAAGGGGCGTAAATCATAATTGTACCATATATCACAGATCAATACTAATTATCGAGATGCCACCTATCACGGGTCAGCACGATTTACTAAAAAGCGTAAATCATAAGCGTACCGCCTATCACATATCAATACTATTTACCGTGGTGCCACCTATCACATGTAGCATGATTTACCAAAAAGTGTAAATCGTAAATGTATCGCCTATCACATATCAGTACTATTTATCGAGGTGCCACCTATCACGGGTCAACACGATTTACTAAAAATGTGTAGTCTATCACATACCTACACGACGCGAAAATTCCCGCAAGGATAAGACGAACCAACAGATCACATGGCATCATCTCGTGACCATCACGGTCACCACTATCACTATTGCCTCGTCGCGATTACCATGTACTATGAAATGCATGAGCATACTCTGACTCTTTTCACCACAATCATTAAATAAATGCAGCTATTAAAAGGTTCCCCATTTTTAATACTCATTTAACACTAATGATTTTTCAAATACAACATAGAGCATACTCAAACATATTTATGCACACCAATTTAAATTTCCACAACCACCCGTAAATTACATCTCCAAATTCCATCCACACCTAATTTGAATTAAATTCATTTTCCACCAAGTCACACATAAATTTCTTATAAAAAATTCATAATATTAATTATGAACACTTCAATTTCACCAAACATGAATCACCAAAATTTCCAAACATGAATCACCCATATTCAATCTCCAAAATTTTCAACCATAAATCACCACAACAACATTAATATATCAAAGTTCTCCCCACTGCTAACTCGGTGCCAAGGGTCTCGATTCCTTTTCGAGACTCAAGGAGCTAACTACATAAATATAAATATTTATAACAATTTGTTCACAATAAAACTAATCCACCTACAACGAAATTCCCAAAATTAAATCTTTTTGACACATCAAACTTTTAAAACTAAATAATCTATATTATTTACTTAAAACTAAATAAAACAAATATTGTCCAAATTTCACATACACATACCCGACTATTAAAGCACCAAAATTTTTGAGTTCATAAAATACTCTAAACTTTTTTTTTCTTGTTAAACTCCGCCCAAGAGTAATTAAAAGAGTAACATTTTAAACTCTAACCATTGTTAATTTGAAGCTATCTTTTTGCTCAAACTCTTTAATTTAGTTAAAATTTGAACATTTTCACAACTCTAAATTTTTCGTAAAATTTCAACTTCAGTTCACAGTCATTTATTTGAAAATAACTCATTACGTAACTCAAACTCATCAAATTTAATTACCGCCAATTTACACCAACAACAATCAATTCAATTCCACAACACACATATAACCCCTCAATTAAATTTCAACAATTCCAACATAACTCACCCAATTTCAAAACTCCACATTTTTACACATAATCCACCAAATTTCATCAATTTATTTTCCACAAAATCCGCAAATAAATCACATCTAAAAAATTCATAATAATAATTATGAACATATAAATCACATCAAATATTGATCATCACAAACTAGTACACCTGAAATTTAAATTCCACTAAATCACACATAATCACATTAAATTCATTTTCTACAAAATCACACATCAAATACATCAAATTTCTTTTCCACAAAATCACAAATAACTTTCTGAATGCAAACTAAAAGTTTGGAAGGAGCCCTTACCTTAACGGTAGCTTTAACAAGCGATTACGGAACCACAATTAATTCCGGTAAAATTTAAGTTTGTGACGTCGCTTCAAAAGTTAGCTCACTAGCACCGCAACATGGAGATGAAAAACTTTCCCTTCTGTCACTTCTCGAAATGAAGCTCAGAAGTCGAAGAAAAATAAAGGTTTGAGTTTATGAATTTTGGTTTCAAAAGCTTGAAACAGAGAAAAAGAAGAAGGAATTCGTGTTATTTTGCTTTCAGTTTCTCTTTTGCTTTCTTTCTTCACCTTTTCTTTCATATATAATAATAATAATAATAATAATAATAATAATAATAATAATAATAAATATCTAAACAAATATCTAGATATTTTTTTTATAAAAATCATCAGTACGCATGTCACCTTACATCACATCACATATCACTTTTTCAGAAAAATATCTACTCTTGCCGTAATTCAATGGGCAGATGAATTTTTCTGAAAAATGCTGCATCTCAGAATTTTTTTTCTTCGACAAAAGATTCACCATAATTAAATAAAATTATTCATCGATAAATAATTTTAATCGGGTCTCCAAAAAGATATTTTTGGCATTTAACTCACAAAATGTCAAAAAATTGGCTAAAAAGTCTCAGAAATTCAACACAAAATTTCCCAAAATACATAAATTAAAATTCAAACTCTTTTTTTATCTTCTTCTCAGAGCTTGCTGATTTTGTCCACAACTACTTTCACATATAGGCCTCTTGTTACTTCTTTCAATAAACTAATTTTTACATGTGTTTTCTGATCGTAAGTTCTCATTCTCTTGGGAGACTTTTTCTAACTTCGCATGTAGGTCTTTTTTCTCCTCTTCAGATTTCAAAATGATGCTTTGAGTTCTTCTATTTCTTCATTGGTAGCAAGGGCAAGTTCAGATATTTCCTTATCACTCGAGGGTGTACTATGGAAAGGAAACTTGATTTCTTGGACTCTATTTTTGAGCCAATGTTGATAGGGTTCTTTTGTGCTGCAACTTTTGCATCCAAGTACTTTTCCTTTTCTAATAATTTTTTCTCAAGCTCGACTTATCCTTCGCAACATCGGTGGGTTTAATATACCTGTATTGTGCAAAATAAAAGCTTCCAATGACTTATCATCTGGTTTTTCCAACATAGGGTAGTCAAGCTGTCTCAAAGCTATCGTTGGATTGTAATTAATACATCCTTTGGTTCCCATGAGAGGCACATTTGGGAAATCTCCGCATTGACATATTACTTCCTCCACCCCTTGTTCTCTTATGTCTCCGATAAGGCTAGCTATACTCTAAGCCCATTCACGATTATTTTTAATTCCAACATGATACACTCTCTTGAACATATGAGACATGAAATAGGTATACTGTAACACCCGAAATTTGATAATAAACTATTTTATTAATTAAATAGGATTTTAAATAATTAATTTGATGTTAAAGTTATTTTAGAATATATGTTGATAAATTTTGTGAGTAAATTTTGTTATATGGATGCTTTCTATGATGTACTAGTTTGATATATGTTATATTACATGAGCGATATAAATAATACATATTATATTTTATTATTTGATATATTTAAAAAAAATATAATAGTATTTTAGTGTAATATATATTTTAAAGAAAAAGATTTTATGCGATTTTACGTGTATATACGTGTACCCAATTAATATAATACTTTTATGTGCGCTTGACTGATGTTAAATATACATATAGTTATATTTCAATTATTTATAACTATTTTCTATTTTAAGTTTTTTTTTTTATACACAATTATCTTGATATAGAATTGATATTGTGTTTGATTTCGTTTATTTTTAAATATTTGTTATAGTATTGTGATTTTATATATATTTATTATGATTTAGTAATTAATATAAAAT
>JBBPBS010000207.1:887624-903107 GCA_037974835.1 Cicer judaicum
ATATATATATATATATATATATATATATATATATATATATATATATATATATATATATATATATATATATATATATATATATATATATATATATATATATATATATATATATATATATATATATATATATATATATATATATATGCCGCACTTGGAGAAGAAGAACTAGGCACATGAAAAAAAAAATATAGAAAATTGACACCGGTGATCGGTAACTGTTTCGTAAAAGTTTCTCCGTTTTTATCCAAATTTGTGTATGCTATTTCATTCATTTAACTTGTCAATTAAACATAATTTTCCATATTTTTAACAACCCCAACTTCTCTCTAAAATACCCGACTTCTTCGTTTGTAGAATTCGTAATTTTGCACCGTGCTCCTTCACCGTAAGTCCAATTTGAGTGAAACCAACGCCAAAACTGTTGTAAATATATGACTTCTAATGCAAGAATTATGTATATGACAATCAAATGAACAATACACAAGAATGCCAAACAGTTTAACAAAATCCCAATTTTATTAAACAAATTATCAAACAAGGTCCCAATGAATTGATTCTAGGAGAAGGATCACAATTACATGTAATGTCAAATTAACAATATAACATACACAGTAATTGTTCAACAATTCAATCTAGATACAAGCATGTATATTCAATCTAATATCAAACAGAACATGTATCAATATTAATCAACCAAACAATGAAGTAAAAGATAAGGGATAGAAGAGTGATACTCAGAAATTTATCTTAGTTCGGTCGTCTGTAAGATAACCTACATCCAGTCCCAAGATCAACTTGATCTTAGCCTTTTTCACTAGAATCTTCTATAGAACGTTTTACAGATTGTCGAGCTAGCTCCTAGCCTATCTATCCAACTATCTTGATTCTAACATACATCCATCGCATCCCTTGAGTTATTCCGGTAAACTCACACAAGATTGCAATGAGGTTCCTTCTTGATAATCACAAGTATCAACGAACGGTAACCACCAGTTTAGCTACTGGATTTTTACACGGTTTGGTTTCAATGTAATTTTACAGAAATTCACAACAAAGAAGATCAAAAGATCTTTCTAGTAAAAGCGACTTGATCACACAATGATGTTCAAACTATAAGTGTTTGCCAAGTGGTTAAGTTTTCTCAAAGTATTGTGTGTATCAAAAGGTTCAAAAGTCTCAAAAGTTCTGTTTTGAGAAATATCAATTCTATGTCTTGTCTAAAAAGTTATTTTGAAAAACAGTTTTGAGACAGTTTTTATATGTTTCAGAAAAACACATATAAATGGATTTTCCAATCGATTTTATAAAGCATAGAAACACTCCAATCGATTGGCCAATCGATGCTCGTGTTTCTTGTTTTTCTTGAATCTTGAAAACATATGTATCAATCGATTGTGTTAGTTCATAAATCAGAAAACTGAGACAAGTTCATATCAGCATCGATTGAGTAATCGATTTCGAATATTTTGTTCAAACAACAAGATCAAAACAATCGATTCCACAATCGACTGATATTATATCATAATCGATTTGGCAATTGGTCTGTAACTGAAAACATTTACTCCAATCGATTTGTCAATCGATTAGACTGATCACAGGGACTCCAGAAATTTGCACTAATCGATTTGTCAATCGATTTGCTTAGTCCCAGTGGCTCAGTTGTTTAATTCCAATCAATTTCCCAATCGATTTGAATTGTTACAAGGACTTAGCTATTTTGAAAACATTGATTTGCCAATCGACTAGGAACTTGGTTTCTGATATATGATTAAACATTTTCAACACCCAATCGATTTGTCAATCGATTAGTATATGTCTTGCAAGTCAAGAAATAAAATTCAATTGATGTCTCAATCGATTGGATTTGTCACAGAGCTACTTACCAAGTCAAAGAATAATCATGGCTCAATTGATGTCTTGCAAGTCAAAAACTTTTGTTCAATGGATTTGCCAATCGATTTGGTTTAGAAATGGTTGTCTCTATGTCTCACTCAATCGATTCATCAATTGATGTTCCAATCGATTGTCCAATCGATTGGTATGTTACAATGGTCAAGTCTGATGCAAAATAAACTCGAAATCGATTAGCCAATCGATTTCCAAGACTTGTGACTTGCCCCTGTAACTCACACAATCGATTTCTCAATTGATTCATTAATCGATTGTCCAATCAATTGCGTTGCACCCAGAGTTCAAGTTTCACTGAGATCCTTCAGATAATCGATTTACCAATCGATTGGATCAGTGATAACTTTACTCTTGAGTCAATCAATCGATTGCCCAATAGATGTATCAATTGATTAGTCAATCGATTTGGTTTACTTGGTTCAATTTAAAAACACATTTTTATCTTGGAAAAACTTATGCATGAACTCATATATGATAAGTCTAAAACCTAATAAACACAATCACTAATGACACATAAGCATATTTGACTTTGTCTAGCACATGCTTCACTTTAAGCTTGATTCCTTGCATTCCAAGCTTTGTGTCCATATGTTTAGTGTGTGTGTGTGTTTCTACCTGAAATGCAACTTGATTCAAATAGTTAGCTTAGTCATAAAACGTTGTATGTTTGTTAATTATGTCAAAACTAAAATCAGGGGGACTTATGTCCAACAAAAACGACCGTGTGAAATGTGGCTATATTATTCACTGATTGGTTTTCTGATTTATGGTAATTTTCCTTGATCAAAATTCGAATTTAGTTTTTAGAGTATCTTCTCATAATTTATTTTTAATGTTTACCCATAAACTAGTGAGTTAGATCGATTGAAGGACAAAGAGTCAATGAACAAAGGTTGTTTGCTCTTGGAATCATATTCGTGTGTGAAAGCTTCAAAATAAGGTAAGGGGTGAGAGAGCGTTTGAATTCATGAGTATAATATATTGTGAGATGAACGAGAAAACCGTATTTCCCAATGATTTATCTGGGGCTTGCTACGTACGGCAGTAGCCCTTTGAGAGATAAATTGATTAATTTGAAATATGAGAATTGTGAGATTAAAATGTGAAAAAGAAATTTTTATAAGGTGTTGATTGATTTAATTTTCGATACTTGTGTGGTAATTGATATTTGTTATTATTGTGATGTTGGATGTTGAATGAAATTATGTGTACATGATTGCTTAGATGAAATTATGTGATGTGATAATAAAATATGGATGCATGGTTTGATATATGCTTACGTGATGATAATGATGATTTTTGATTGATGATAGTGATGTTATAAAATTGTGATGAGTTTATACGATGATCATGATTATTTATGATTAATGATATTATAAAATTGTAATGAAAATATTGACGTACCCCATACTTGATGAAATAGTAATGATTCTTAAATATGGTGCTCTTAATAGAGTAGTCTAAGCTAACGAGGGGAGAAAATAAGTATTGTGAATTTGTGAAGTGAAGATTATTTTGTCATTATATAGGTAGGGTCTGAAAAGACTAGTGATTATGGGGAAGTACAACTGAATGAGCCTGATCGTGGCGGTCTGTTGTCGAGCCTTAAGGCAAGATTGTTAGACCTTGGAGGTATTCTGGTGGGGAATTCCTAGGTGACTTGGAGGTAGCACTCCAAATGTCGGGAGCTACAATGCAACACACGTTTACCTCGACTGTCGCGTATATATGTCTCGGGTTGAGTTGAGGGGATCTATGAGGACAGGGCCAATTTGAATTGTCCGTCCACCGGGATTGTGGCATAGTATCATGGCCTCCTAACCAAGTACTTCAGAGTTAGAATGGTACCACATTGTGAAGTAGAGTCTAAGCTCATGCATAGCATTGCATTTCCTTGTGATTGTTTTGTTGTGATTGATGTGTTTCAAAGGTAATATTAATTAGATGATTTGATGCATATTCTAATGAGATGATTATTTTACTTGAGTGACTTTGATGTTATAGTATGATACTATTTAATTAAATATTTTGATATATCGTAAAGTGATTATGATACGGTTCTATTACGATTGTTTGCGTGTTCTTCTTACTCATATTATACTATTAACATGATTTCAAAACTCACCTCCTTCGTTGTTTGTGTTTGACTGGTTGGGCCATGTGTTTGTGAAATCGCAGTTATTACAAGTTAATGAGTCTTGAAGTTCAAGTTTGGGAGGAACCCCGCTCTGATAGGTGATACCGGGAACAAGAGTTTTAATTTGTATTTTACTTATTTAATTTGAATAGAAATTTTGTATGAAAACCTTAGAAGTACTGGTAAGTTTTTAGAATTAAATCAAGTGATTATACTTAAATCAAGCTTATCAAGATTGCACTATTTTAATTGATAAAATAAATTTAAAGTGTTTTTATTTCTATTTTTGAGAAACGTGATATCCTAAATTAAATATAAAGTTTTTAATTCCTTGGAAATATATTTTTATTTATCCGTTGCAAATTTTATAGGAATATTATATAAATCATTATATATATTATTTTGGGATTTAGGGTGTCATATATACAACACTGGAGCACAACACAAAATTGTTCCCCCTTTCTTCTCATGTTGCATATGTAGAGAGTAGTATACATCAGCAAGAATCACAGGAACTGAATTTTGATTATATTTGTTAAAAGCTAAGAAGACATTGACGGCAACAAAATCTACAAAATTATCAAGGTTTGGGAATAAAACAATACCATAGATAATCAGAGCCAAAACATCTTTAAAAATACTCCATTCTTTTTTAGCGGCTAAATCATGGCACTTTTGCTCTAGATATTTTCTTGAAAAGCCATGAATGACTCCTTTTTCCTCTTTTGTACTCGCCAACTCTCTTATGTTGATTTTCAATACTTTAGATATTGCATCCAAACTCGGTGGTTGCCCAGTATATCGATAAGGATTTCCTTTCTCTAGGGGGTAACCCAATATTCGTTCAAATTCCTCTAATGTCGGGGCCAACTGAAAGTCTTGAAAGGTGAAACATCTTAAGAGAGGGTCGTAATACTGAGCAAAAGCCGTGAGGGTCCCTGTTTGCACATTTACTGCTAAGAGATTTAGGATCTTCCCATATTTGAGAAAGAAACTATCACATTGTATAGTTTTCATTTGATTGTTGATGCCTCTTAAATTTTTCAAATCAGGTTACTTGAACTTTAAAAGTGAAGTTTTTCTTTTTTCTAAACCCATTGTCTACTTTAACTTAACATGTGACTAAGATACTTATGATTCCCCTAACAATCCTAAAAGTTGATGCAAAATGCCAATTCATTTTCAAAAGAAACAATGTCATGAGATATGAATGCAATTATGTAGAATGACAGTTGTGAATATACAACATTTTGAATGAAAGTATGAGGTATTTTTACTTATATAAATATTCTTATGATGATAGGGTCTATTGGCTTATGTAGTGAAATTCTCACTAGGGTGGCTCTATAGTTCTAAACACGGTTCCTAGAGCCAATAATCTCATTTTAGAATATTGTCAACAACAATAGGTAAACTATTTGGAGTGACAATTGCCTCAATAAGATCAAATCTAGGTGAGATTTTCATGCAAATCAAACATGATGTCCATCCAGAAGGCTAGCACTACACAACCTCGAAACCAAACTTAAGTTTTGTTCAACCCGGGTGTAAGGTTCCACTCATAAATGTGTGTCTTAGTAAAAGTGTAGGGTGTGAAATAAGTATCATTCAATAACTCCATAACAATAATAAAACATATATACATAATAAATAAATAAATAAATAAAAATGATCTACAAGCTTAAAAAAAATTATAATGAAAACTAATACTTATTAAGAAATAATAAACGCTTAAAATAAAAGAAAATGAAAAACAAACAAAAATAAAAATAAAAAGTTAAAAATTATGCACAATTAATTTATTAGACCTCACTCTCTAAAATGTCCCTAGTGGAGTCGCCAACTGTCGCGGCCTAAAATTTCGAGTGTTTCTCGAAATTCAATGGAGTCGCCACCAAAATTTACTTTAAAATAGAGAAAATATTGGGAAACCCTTAAAAATAGAAAAAATGGTCTTTGAAATCAAATTTGAGTTCAGGAGTCGATTATGCGTAGGGAAGGTATTAGCACCCTAAGACATCCGTTAAAAACGGTTACCTATAATTAATTGTGCAAGATTAATTTTAACTTAAGTATATTTATTTTTCTTTATTATTAAATATGAATAACAATTATTACTATATTTAAAATATGATTTTGAAATAAATATGTACTTAACAAATAAAGGACAGAAAAAGAAATTTTTATTTATGTGCTTGACAAGAATGTGATCTTGCTCCTACGTATCTCCCGATGTGATGGAGAAATCAAAGCTACGTAGTTCTTGGTTAAAATAAGATGCGGATGTGTTTAATATTTTTTAAAGAAAATTTGTTTTGTTATTGACAACAAAAAAAAGGTTATTTTGGCCAAAAAAGAAAAGAGTTTGTATGATTTAAATAATTATTTTGACATACGAGTTTTCAAGACTATCAAATTGTACAATTTGTGTCTCAAAAATTTAATGATTATAAAAGATGTATCATCTAATTGATCATTTTAAAAATATTTTGTTTTACTTTCAAATGTAAAGTTGAGTTTTCAAACCAACAAGTGGTACAACTTGTGTATTAATAACTCAAAGATTAAAAAAGATATCACATTTAATTTAATTAAATTTAATAAATAAATTTTAGATTATTCTATTAATTTATCAAAATAAAATAAAAATAAGAAAAAAATTTAGTGTAATAATTTATGTCAACACATAATTTGAAACAATATTCCTCTTGATTTTATTTTTTAGCAAATAGAATTTTATAAACTTAATAAATTAACAAAGTAAAAATGCAAGTTGTACTTGAAAAGAAAATGAAGTCTATTATGTATAACGTGTTTGCCTACTCTGCAAAAATTGAAAAAGAAGATTAAAGCTACTCTATGCAAATTGAAAACAAAAAGAGAAGCTGTAACCTATATGTATATATGGACTATGTGATAGATGTGCCAGAGCTATTAAAATTGCTTTATAGGTCCGGTTGCCTTAAAAACCAAGTCGTAACATATTGGAAAATGTCATAAGTGGTCAAAAAGTCCTAATAGAAAGTATACATACAAGGGAGTTAATATGATAAATTCATTTCAAAAGGATAAAGAATTTTAGGATCAACACCGTTGCACACTCTTAGAAATTAAGTATTTCTTATTTTTCAAAATGCATCTCCTCTATTTTTCCATCATTTAACAATAATTTCATATTTAAAGAAATAAAAAAGAAACGTCATTTTTAAGAGTAAGATCAGAAATTTCAACAAATAAACAACAAATAGAAGGCATATTCTTATGCGCGAAAACAATGAAGCGTTGTATTAAAAAGATAGAGAACAAAACAAACGTGATAGAGGCTGATCTGAGTATGGCAGCGAAGAAAAAGGCGGCGGTGGTGCACAACTGATGGTTGAAGATGGTTACGGTGGTAACTTCACTTTGGTTTCTCCTTTGCTACTACTCTTGTTTTTCTCCTTTTCTTTTTCGGTGTTTGTTTTTAGTATTAGCTTTTCTTTTTTGTTTTGTAAACAAAATGGAGATGTATTTATAGAGTTTTTTTTTTAATTTGTTTAGTTTATTTCTTTGCCTGCCTTGGTCCTTCTCCATCAATTTCCTATTTGATGTTTCGTTTTCTTTGTTCATCGTCTGCATTTTTCTGCACCTATGATGCCTTCATAATTTTAGATTATTTTTCTTTTGTGTGATGATTTGTTGAGCTTTTATTTTTCCCTTAGTTTCTTTTTTTAAACTCAAAAATTTGTTTCTTTGTTCTACACAATGTGTACAAAGACTGACTTATAAATTATTTTAATAGCTCTGGTAGTGGGATTGTGATGAGGCGGTACTTATCCCCTAGGTACCGGGGCTCGAATCCCACGGAAGGCAAAAACTCGCTATTTTCAACGGAGTGGTTAGGGGGGGCGAGAAGGTCGTGAGGTAACATTATCGGTAACGGGAATGGCCGGGGTGTTACACACTACATCAGGAACAAAAAGGCAACAATAAGGATAGCAACAAAATAGAGCCAAAGCAGGCTGGTTAATTTGGTTTAAATTTGAATGTAATTGTAAATTGATTTGAAATTGTAAATTTACGAGACATAATGAAATTATTTATTGTAATTATTTTTATTTCCTTTTTTAAATGCATATTTCCTTTTTGATTTATTTTTAACAAAAATAGACAAAATTGGGGTACTATATTTATCATAAATTATGAAAGTATCGCCCCTGAGAGAAACGTGATGACACAACTCCAAACTCGTCATAAGTTAAATTTTACGTAACTACACGCTTGCAGACGAATGTCTTTGGTTAATGTTGAAGATATTCTAAGGGATTCCTCAATTGTGCCGATTCTTGTTTTTGTGCTAAAAATAGAGCATATTGTCGAATAACATATTGCCTCAAACAAGAAATATAAAAGAAAGAAAGAAAGAAAGAAAATTCAAAGTAATAAATAGGCTGTAACTAGGATTAAGAAAGAAACACTACGTTCTAATCTCTTTTCCACCAATTCTAATTCATTGTAGTAAGTAGAGATGTCAATTTGTCAAATTCCTATATATTGGGCCAACCCACATATTAGACGGGGTAAAAATCTTTATAACAAAAAGGTCCATTAAAAGAAATCTCCCAATATAAAAAAGCCCACACAATTCAATGGGCTTAGAGTGCTCATAGGCCCATTAAAAAAATCAATATTTTATTTAAATAAAAAATATTTCAATTTTATTTATTATTTATTTTGTTTATGATTTTTATGGTATCCTCATCTAAAGTTTAATAAAGCATAACATATACGATACGACAACAACTACTCCATACAAATTTATGAAATTTCGATAGACAAAATAGTATATTTTAGTATTTACGAGGGAAACGAAGCAAGCAAATAAACTCACCATCACTAGTTGATTTATGGATTCTCATACCATACAACTATGTCAGTAATGAATAAAAATATAATAAACATTCAAAAGTAGTTGATTCCGAGTGCAAATCAACATTTGAATGTGATTAGAGGGAATAGAAATTCTATATTTGTTGAGACGAATGTGATGCCACTGTGGTGATAGAAATACTTAATTTAATGCCCTAGATTTTTGATACAAATATTACTTAAATATATTTGTTTTCTTTTAGAAACAACTATAATTTTTTTTTTTCTTAGGAGTAGTTTATCATGTAATAATTTGAAGAACGTAATGCAATTTACTAAAATACTATTTAATTATTTATTTGCAAAATTAATATTCTAGTTGTTTGATCGATATTCATTTATACTCCAAAATAAAATAAATTATCTTTAAGTAAAATTCAAAAGAAGCAAGGTTGACTGAAATCAATGACATTCTATTATTTACTAGCGAATGAAATATCACTTTCACATTTCTATTAAAAATTAATGATTTATCCTTCAAAGTAAAATAAATTCTCTTTAAGTGAAATTCAAAAGAAGCAAGGTTGATTGGACATTCAATTATTTACTATCAAATGAAATCTCACTTCCGCATTTCTATTAAAAATTAATGATGAAGAGTAAATAACTTTACAATGTACCAAATTTTTTTTAGTAATACAAAACATTATTTTTAAGTAAAAGTCCCATTTTTCCACGGATGTGCACCAATCAAACTTCATTCATACAACTCTTTGAGATCATTAGTACCTAAATATTGTTGTAAGGGATCAGTTCATCCCACAGTAAAATTAAACTAAATAATAAATTAACAGCCATAAAATATGAATATAAATTTTTTTTGTAATAAAAGATTTAAAGAAATTAATTCTTTAATAGTTCTCAAAGATGTATTAAAAATCATAAAATGTATATAAATAAATCAAGTAGCAATGGTAGAACAAATAATTAGATCAAAATAAAAATAACAATAAAATGTATGCAAATGATGTATGCTCCTAAATATATATGATCCAAATATAACCATCCACACAGACGTCCACACATAAGTCACCCATACCAATGGAGAAAAATTAAATCAGTCACACAAGTGTCCACAAAGATGCATATGATATGTCATAAAATGATAATGATGCTCAAAAAGTACATGTCACCATCCACTTAGATAATCACACAAATCATCAGCCACTTAGACAACCACAAATATAACAATATTTAAAACACATATCACGAGCTACTTAGACAACCACAAAGATAACAATATTTAAAACACAAATCACCAGCCACTTAGGCAACCACAAAGACAAATTATTTCAGATTAAATTTTTTAATCACATAAGACATCAAATTTATATTCTCATGGATGTTCATTGTTAGAGCTCAATAACTTTAACACATCAAATATGCATGTGAACAATTATCTCAAAATCACCACTTTCATTTTAATAATTCATAAGATTCGATTTGCCTACTTGTTATTGATAAAAATTAAAATTCATATTACTAAGAATACAATAACAATAGAAATTTTATTCCTTTCACTATAAAGTTTTCCGCATTCTAAACATGAACTATACATTAATACATTTCAATAAATCAATTTTCTCATATTGTCAAAATTAAAAATATAAAATTTTCATCAATTTCCTCATGACACATATATTGTTCATAAAAGTCAAATTTTAAATTTGAAATACTCAAAAAGTCAAGACTAATATCAAATACATCATAACAAACATATTACTAATGATATCATCATAAAAATTATAACTTTATAATTAAGTACTCTTAAAACACGTAAGACCTTAAACATTTTTACTACAAACATATTTATTAAGGGATAATAATAAAAATAGAACTCTATAATTAAGTTCATCAAGATAGATGTATTACTCAAAAGAAACAATCAAAACATTATAGTTAATTTCTTTATGACGAAAATAAAACAATATTTTTCTTTTAGGACATCAAGACATCATATCTATATCCTACGAACCGCTAATCTAATATCTAGCCTAACTATGCATGGGCAAAAACCCTTACCTTGAACGCTTTTCTTTCACGTGACTCTATATAGCCCTCGAAAAATCTCATAAAAATGAAAGAACAAAATCTTAAAACTTCCACAAGAAAGAGGGGGAATATCTGGGTGGTTGCTTGAGTGACATAGAAAATATTTGAGATAAACAAAATATAATGTTGAAAATGGCATGTGAGGTATGGGTGATTAGTTGCAAGTTTTATCGTATTCTATGAGGGAGAGGTGTATGAGACTAATATAGAGACGTGAAGCTGATTGGAGGAAAATAATGATTCTTCTCATTAAGGTTAATTGCACATATCAATAATGTATTCAATGAGAATAATATCATTCAACAATCAACCGTTATTAATTAATTGACATTCATGTACTTATTTTTGGTTGTTACACATTTGAGTGGATGTAAAGTAGAAAACACACGACTCTATAACTAAATGTTATTAAAAATAAAATATAGTTACCAAGAGTAGTAGTGTGAGTGATTAAATTTTGACTAAAATTGACTTGGTCATTGTTCACTCTAAAAAAACTATTTCTACGAGTTTTAATTAATTACTAACAAAATCCCAACAATTAATTAATTGATTAATATAAATATACTTCATCAAATAATTAAACATTAAAGAAATAATTATCTTATTATTGTCACAATAAATTAATTAAATAGAATATACAATAAACTAAGAATTTTCACTAATTCTAATATCTCCTAGGTTAAATACTTGTTTGGTCTAAAATAAAACTAATAAACGATATAACTTCTTTAAATTATAAGTTAATTAAATAATTTAATTAATTTTTTTTATCAACTAAAATAAATCAAGTAAGACAAAAATATCATTGTAGGTCACGCATAACAAAATAAAGCCAATGGATCTAACACATCAATTTCATGATTATCGAAACTAATCAAATAAATAAAATACGCAGTTGTCCACGTAGAAAATAATTATGCCACAAACTGATCTAATGTAATTGTGATACAAAAACAATTAAATAAAAATAAATATTATAATTATTCAAGTAAAATAGAGAATAGTAAATTTTAATTTAATTTCTTTCATAAAAAAAACATCTCAAATTCTATACGGTGTTCTTCATCAATTTCAATTGATTTTTCTTAACATATACATCTAACTCACTTTTTCGAATGTTAAATATAGGCTATATGAAAAATTGTAACATTATAATATATAGAAAATCAATATATTATCAATAAACTAAAAAAAAGGAGGATTGAAATGAAATAAAATTAACCCTTATAATTTTATATTTCTTTTAACAATGAATTGAAATCTTGGATAATTGAGAGATGACTTAAGTTTGATTATTGAAAATGTTCACACATTTTCATGATAAAATATTCTAGAATAATTGCAATTCCCGTCATATTTATCCGTCACGAGAGAGAATAAATTGAAGAAGTACTGGCTAGTGAGAAATTCTAATGGAGAAGGATGGGTGAAGTACATTGTTGTTGGTTTTTGTATATAGTCCATCTTGTAGGGTGAACAAGGATGGGTGAAGATGTTAATTTGACTAATGTTGTTAATTTGGTGGACGTTAATTTGACTCATTAATGTTGTTAATTTGGTGGACAATGTTTATGTGAAAGGACAAAATTTAAAATGTATTTTCTTAATTGTTTTTCCATATAAATTTAAAGTGTATTTTCTTAATTGTTTTTCTTTTGAAGTTTATTTGGTTACAAGCAATATGTGTTTAGAGAAATCCATCATTTTCACATGTTTAATTAAATTGGTTACATTAACAGTCATTTAAGAATTAAAGACTAATAATAATAACTAAAAACAAATAAAATAATAAAATAATTATGTTAAGGAAGAGAAGAATGATCTTGAGTTTCAGAACCTGTTCTAGTGACTAAAGAAGTTTTTGTTGTTGGGTGTTTCAACATGTGGGAGTTTCATGGATGGAGTTGTAGAATTAGGTTTTATTTGAGAGGAAAACGAATTGATCTAGAGAAGAATGAATGGTTTTTTTTTTTCACTCCTTCCTCTGATTTTGTATTCATATTTATACTAAAAAATTAGGTTAAGTTAGGAAGAGGACAAAATTGTAAGGCTTGTGGTGGGTGGGGATTGTAGCAGAGAAGCACATGTTTACTTGCATGGAAATGGAAAAAGGAGGAGAAGAAGAGGCACATAAGTTTGTTGTGTTTCATACCGCATAAGGAATTATTTCTATTCGATTATTTTACTTTTTCATTTCTATTTTTTTTATTTTAATTCTTATAAATAGTTATTGAAAAAAGTTTTTATACTTTTAGTTCATTATAATCACTGAATTATTAAAAAAAATTATTTTTATTATAATAAAATTTAAAGTGATGTCTATGTTTATAAATAATTATGATTTATTAAAAATGTAAAACTTTTTATATTGATAATGTCTTTTATCTTTTATAAAATTTTAAATTTCAATTCTTACTTTTAAAAATAGTATCTTTATTTTATGATTTTAAATTGGACCCAAATGTATCCGTTAGTAATCCGCCAGAACCAGAATTGTGTGAAAACAGTAATGGGCCAGAATTTAATGAATCTCCTATTTTATAGTTTTAGACATTTTTAAGAATTATAATGATAAATTTGGTAAATAAAAAACTAATAATAATTAAAATGATGGCAATTTTTGTAAAATCATAGATATTATAACTCTTTTGAAATTTTATATTGGTTTAGACAAAGTTTGGGTACGACAATTGTGTACTCCTTTCACCTCACAACAAGTTATTTATTTAAGTATTTTACAAAGGTTAAAAAAATTGTATAAGTGAAAGAAAGAAAATAATATTTTTATAAAACTATTCTTATCAATTATTGATGTGTTTATCATTATCATTAATATATAGTTAAATATGAGGAATTCAAAATTATGGATAATATTAATTAAATGATACAATTGAAAAAAAGTAATTAATGTTATATTAAAAATTGAAAAACTTTTTCATGTTGGGACACTTTTGTTTTTTTCAAATGGATCACTAGTTATAGGACAGATGGATTATTCAAATTTTAAAGCTGCAAATTTTGCTCTTTTCAATATAAATTTTCTATATTTTATGTTTTAGCATGTGGTTGAACCCATACGATGCACATGTAACATATTTTTTGGTTGGTTTTTGTACTACGCACCCCCCAATTTTACATGCCACCCCCAGTTATGAGTAAAAGACCATTTTACCCTCAATTTCATCTATAAAAATTTTAAAAAAATTTACTTTCATTTTTCACCCAAGTCATTCGAAAGTTTCAAATATCTGAATCTGATCCAACCCATCCCTCGAAAATTTGAAAGTTTCAAATCTCAAAAGTAAGTAAACTTTCGAATATTTCAAATATTCGAAATACATGTAACCAAAACTTTCAAAACTTTGCATCAGTATGAAATCTTCGAAATGCATGCCTCAAAAATTTTAAAAGCTTCGAAACAATGAAACTTTTGAAAGTTTCATTGACTTAGAAAGTTTCGAAATAGTGAGGCTTGAAGGAAATGAAACTTTCAAAATTGAGGTCGAAAGTATTAAAGTTTTGAAATAGAGGTTGAAAGATTTGAAATGCATTTCGAAAGTTATGAAATTCATCAAAGTTTCGAAATGTGTTTGTGTTTCCTTTTATTACATTATTTTTTTATTGTTTATAACTTTTTTTAATATTTATATATTGATATGTTGCAGTGCCTAGGATGAGAGGTGTGTTTGGCCGAATTATTTGCAACATTATAGGTGGTGATAGAGGTGATGGTGCAGAGCGAATTCCACCAACAACATCAAATAGACGACTAAACGAAGCAAATCGTCCAATTAGGCAGCGTCGTCGAAAATAAGACATCCATGATGATGTTGTCGAGTCTACTGGACATGCACATATGGATGAGGATGTCCCTGAGTCTCAGATGGAGGAGGATGCCCCTGAACCTCAGATGGAGGAGGATGTCCATGAGCCTCAGTTGGAGGAGGATGTCCCTGAGCCTCAAATGGAACATGCTGATGATGCTGCTGAACATGCTGGATTCCCCGGAGGACCGATGGTGAGACATGTGTTGACACAGTATGAGCACCACGTGGCTCGGAAGCTAAGGGAAGGAGAGGTATATTTCAATTTATTTAATTTAAGTCTATTTAATTCAAGTGTTTATTGAAATATATTTATTCAGTTATTTATTTAAATATATTTAATTAATTGTTTATTTAAATTTATATATTCAATTATTAAATTAATTTTATTTAATTAATTGTTTAGTTAAATTTATTTAATCAATTTATATAAATTAAGTTTATGTAATTAATTGTTTATTTAAATGTATTTATTCAATTATTTATTTAAGTTTATGTAATTAATTGTTTATTTAAATGTATTTATTCAAATATTTATTTAAGTTTATTTAATTAATTGTTTATTTAAATTTATTTATTCAATTATTAATTTAAGATTATTTAATTAAGTTTATTTAATTTATTGTTTATTTAAATTTATTTATTCAATTA
>JBBPBS010000207.1:906020-927586 GCA_037974835.1 Cicer judaicum
GGGGGGTGCGTGGTACAAATCCCTTTATGGTTTAAGGTCTCTGGTTCTTAGAAGAATGGGCCTTAGTGATTCAAAGTTGGATCGGGAATTAAGTAAAGTCTGAGTTAAAATTGTTGCAGTTAGGATTCAAACTCGAATTCTCTCAAATAATTCGCCTTTAACTAAAATTTATTAATCATTAGAATTCAGTCGCTTGGTTTGTACGGACAACGTCGTCCTTGATAATTTGAAATTTCAAACAATCTAAAACCACAATATATAAATAAAAAAAATCCAAAACCACCATAGAAGTATAGGAAACTTAGTGGTTGTTTATTTTGTGACAACATTTCATGTTTTCATTTCCTCAAATGTGTCCATTTTTTCTTGATTAAATACTTTTGAAGTAAACTATTGTTACGAGGATAAGATGAAATTAATTAATTAATTAATGAAGATACATTTTCAAAAAGCTATCAAAATAGTTTTTTTTGACATTTTCATTATTTCTAGAAATATATATTTTTTTCACTTCAAAAGTTTCTTATCTTCTTTCTAACAAGTACAATTAATACAAATTTTATGAAATGGGAATAGAAAATGTTTTCACAAAGTAAACAGACCCTAAGTATGTATCTATCAATTCAAACATCTAGTAGTAACATCAAACACTAGCAAAATTATCCATCCACATGTTAATCGTAATCTGTGGATGATGGTGAGTTGATGCCTTTGTTTTTCTGTAGCGTGTCTCGAAGTTTTCGAACAAAATTTAAGTTGCAACACAAGATAATACTATTAAACGATTATACAAATTTTTATTTAAATTATTTTAATATCACAATATTAAAGTAACAATGTCGACTTACAAGAAATGAGTGTTTGAATTGTAAATGTTCCTATTTAAAATTTCCTGAAAAAACTTAAGATTTTAACTTAAGAATGATCTTAGTTAAGAAAACAGAAAACGAATAACGTTCTTGGTTTTTTCCAGAAAACGGGGAACATTCTTGGTTAGCTTAAAATCAGAAATTCAATTTATGTTTTTAACTTAAATGACTAATCATACTTAATAAATAAGGAGATAAGAGAAAGAATATCATACACGGATGTTACTAGTTTCCCCAACTCGGGCTTCGTCTAGTCCTCACAATTGTGAAATTTTCCACTAAGTGTTCACCACAAAGAATCTTCTTGGTTTTACAACACCTAACTCAGATCAAACTTGATCTTTACAAACTTAAATTCTTTCCACCCATAAAGAGATTAATCAGGTAACCTACCAGTCTTGATAGGATTTCTTACAATCTACCAAAACTATACTAAACTCTTATAGTTCGAGTTTTACAATAATGATGAGATTGTTTTTTTTATAGAATTTGAGATGTCTCAACCCTTGTTTGAGATTCGATTCTTTACAAAGAATTCAATACAATATAACAGAGTAATGAAAAGTGATTAGACCGATTCTTCTTTGAATAACGAGAGAGCTTTAAGTATGTGAATGTGAGTGATTTTTCGAGACTTGTTAGCACTTGAAATTATGCGTTTTCCCTAAACATTGGCCTTCTTTTTATAGGCGTTTTAGAGGATTTAATAATGTTCAAAAGAGTTATTGGTAGTGCTCTGTCAGTTTTGACCAAAAACAATTTATATGAATACAAATATTCCAACATTTGAACACTTTTTGAATTCTATTGACTAGGCTGAATTCTTCGATTTTTTATAAGAATTCCTTTGAGTTTGATGATCCTTTGTATTTTAAATATGGTCGTTAATGTCTTTGATTTGATATGGAGTTTTGATTGTGTAAAATAGTTTGGAGAATAATGATGAACTTCTGCATAATGTTTAATGAAAATTATGGAGGTTGATGATCAATATGGAGTCCTAGTCTTTGAACTTGCTGGATATTGATAATCAATCTGGAGGTTCAGTCTTGATCATTCTGGATGTCTTCCTGATTAATCTGAATGTCTTGTACATTTCAAGATCGTTTATCTTTCTTAATAGTTTAAGCTGGAGAAGGTTTAGATCTGTTTGGTCTTGCTAATTTGTGATCTTCTCTCTTTGTGATTCAATTCGTTTATTTGAATAATATCATCTCAGTTTGTTCATTTCCAAATGCCGATAATATATATGTAAAATCTAGAGGCTAAACTTTCTTTGAACTAGTGGAGATTGATTGATCTTGGGGCTGTGATGATCAATCTTGGTATCAGAGCACATTATCCGTTTTTACAAATTTTGTCCATAATATTCTCATTTCTTATCTGTTCATCTCTTATCTTTTATTGTTGATGTATTTGTTTTGCTTGAGTCCTATTTTTGAATTAATCCACTCAAAAGTACAAGTTAAATTAACATAACATTTAAAATCATAATTAACATTCTTAATTAACTTTTGTTTATTTTGATCAAAACTTAATTTGAGAGTTTATCTTAACAAATATAATTTTCCATTAGACACATAAACCTGAGTATGGTTAGTCTAATTTTTTAATATATATATAATTAGAGAGAGACATGTATTTGTTCTGATCTAACAGTTGATATATCTCCTCATTCTCACATAAAAACTCATTCTTATATATATATATATATATATATATATATATAAAAGAATGAGGAGATATATCAACTGTTAGATCAAAACAAATACATGTCTCTCTCTAATGTGTAAATTCTCTTTTTCCAATCTCTTTTTCATCTTTTCCTACGTCCATCCACCATGCTAGTGTCACATTTTAAATGAAAATAAATTGCTAATTCAACAAGAAAAAATATTTGGTAATCTGAATAATGCGCTCACGACAAAGGCTTGTGTTTATTTATTTTTAAAAAGAAAAGAGATTTGTCATTTGTTTGTGATAACAAGTGAACATGATTGAAACCATTCAGATAACGTAAGGGGTTCTAGGTTTAGATGGGAGTATTGGGTGGAATTAGGGATGAGAATAGGCTAGACCGTCCGTCAAGGGCTTATGGTCTGACCTGACCTAGCCTATTTAATAAAAAAGCTAGGCTCAGGCTGTTTTTAAAGCCTATTTATTTAAATAGGTTAGACTCAAGCTTATAAAAAAGCTCATTAGGCCTGATAGGCCGGCCTATATATACTTTATTATTTATTAATATTATTTTCATTATTATATTAATAATATTATTTCCTATTTTCAATTCTATCAATTAAACAATCACTAAGTAATCATACTATATTCAGTAGTCGTTTCATATTCGGTAACAATCTATATTTGGTAGTCCTTCCATATTCGGTAGTCGTTCAATTTATCAATCACTCAGTAATCGTTCCATATTTGTTTAAGAGATAATAATAGGTGTGTTTGTTTTAGAGAAAAAAAAACTCTATTATTCAAAACCAAAAATTATTTTTTACGGTTTAAAGTATGTTTGTTTCAGATATTTTTAAAATTTTGTTAGAAAAAAATATTTTTTGTTTCATATATATAGATATATATATTGATATTGGTATGTGGAGAATATCATGTGGTATTAGTAGAATATTTAAATATTTTATGAATAAGACTTTTAAATAGGCTTCCAAGCCATGCTAGAATTTTAAAAAGGCCAGAGGCTAGGCCGTAGGTCAGGTTTAGGCCTAAAAAATTCGTAGGCCAGACTTAGACCTTTCAAAGTCTGACCTGATCTGGCCTATTCCCACCTATGAAAACATTATTGGATTTTATACATTGTAAAAATAATATGGTGTCCCTAAAATTTTGAGGTCATGTAAGATTGCACCTCTCAAACACCCTTAAGCCCCTCCTTGTGTGCATGGGTAACATATTTGTGAAGATCATGTTTATTTACGAATTTAGTTAGATAATATAGCGTTAAATATTAAAAGACTAATAATTTAATTTAGACAAAAATACACATGGGTAACATATTTGTGAAGATCACGTTTATTTACGAATTTAGTTAGATAATATAGCGTTAAATATTAAAAGACTAATAATTTAATTTAGACAAAAATACACATTTAGTCCTTTAAATTTAGTCAATTTTCGTATAGGTCCTTTAAGTTTATTTTTGCTTGATTCTATCATTTAAATTACATTCGTTTGCAACATTAACCTTTAAGAATTATTAAATTAAGCATGCAATCCTTTAAATTTGAATTTTTTTTCAAATTACTGTCATGAAATGTTAAGATCTAATCGAAATATCACAACAAGATGATTGTCTAAACTACTTTGTATCTGAAGGAAGTGAATGATATTAATTATGTTGATAGACCTTTATTATCTTATTTTTAAAACTATACGTGCATTAAAATTATTGTAGAAAAAAAAATATACCATCTATAAGATTTGATGACTGTTTTCTAAAGGATTAGTATGAGGGACATATTGTTGTGACATTTGATAGAATTTCAAATGATCTAAATCTTTCGATTGAATTAATTGTTGTCGAAATTAAGATAAAAAACTAATGATATAAAGATAATGTAACTTAAAGAAATATATCATAAAACAAATAAAACTTAAGTGTGAATTGTGTTAAATTTAAAGGAACTATAGGTGTAACTTTTTACCTTTAATTTGATATTCATACAAAACATTGATGTAAAATATAAGAATAGTTTATATATGTACCCATTGTGTGATCCGATAGAAATTAAATACACCAAGTTATTTGTGACAAAATAAAACCAATAAGGTACATTAATTGGAAGTTGAGTTTTAAAGAGGATAATTTTGTAAGGCTAAATCTATATTGTAGATTTAAGTCTTATGCATCGATAGTGTAAAGATTTAATTCTTGCCATTTTGTATTTTTCTTTTTTGAAAAATATATAAATATTTCATTTATTTAGAAAATCTTAATGAAATGACGGTAGACGTGAAATATTCATTAAAATACATCCATATATTAGAATAAAAATATAATCGCAATTTAATAAAGAAAATTGCATTTCAAATCTCATTACAGTTTTGCTGGAAAATAGTCTTCTTGACAATGTAGTCTTATAATTTTGCTGGCAATATAATCCTACTCCATTTTTGTTAAATAGAAATCTATATAAAATATGAATGTATCGCGTAAGTAAATCAATTGACAATATAAGAAACACTGAAGCAGTTTTAAAGAGGAGGTCGCACTTTCAAACTTGGAAAAGTAAATTTAATTACTAGTTTACTAACATTGAAGGAGTTATATTTAATAGATTAATGGTTGAATCTATGTTACTAACATCTAGAGTTGTCAATTTGTCAAACCCCCTTAATTATTGGCTCTAGTCTACATTTTGAAGGGGCCAAAAAAATTAATAATTTAAAAGGCCCCTAAAAACAATGCCCCATAAACTAAAAGCCCCCTAAAAATTTCGGAGCCTAGGAGGCCGATAGGCCCCCTTTTTTAAAAAAGAATCGATTTATTTTTTTTTCGATAAAAAATGTTCGATTTTTTTCGATAAATATTTCCCATAAATTTTTTTTGACTTTTATCGTTAAAAATTTTCTGATTGTTTTTCGATAAAAAATTTCCGATTTTTTTTCGATAAAAAAGTCCGATTTTTTTTCGATAAATAATGTGCGATTTTTTTTCAATAAAAAATGTCCGATTTTTTTTCGATAAAAAATTTCCGATTTTTTTTTTCGATAAAAAATTTCCGATTTTTTTTCGATAAAAAATGTCCGATTTTTTTTCGATAAAAAATGTCCGATTTTTTTTCGATAAAAAATGTCCAACTTTTTTTGGATAAAAAAATTTCAATTTTTTTTCAATAAAAAATTTCAATTTTTTTTCAATAAAAAATTTCCCATTTTTTTCGATAAAAAAATCTTAAAATTAACAAAATATTGGAGGCCTATGGGCCCTTAGAGCCCCCTCCCTTAGGCCCCATGAAATAATGAGCCGAAATAAAGAGGCCCCTTAAAATATTATTTTAATAGAGGGCCTAATAATAAAAGAAAAAAAATAAAGGGGTCTTGTAGTTTGGAGGCCTTTTTGACGGCTCTACTAACATCAGAGTGCATTGGGATTTTATGTCAGCATTTCTAGACATTGTTGCTTACAGGTGTTTAATTGACTGGTTGTTGTATTTGACAAGAACTCGACCAAATATTGCCTTTGCAACTCAACAACTAAGCCAATCCATAGCTTCTCCAACTGACACATTAAATCTTCTGCCATTAAACAATATGTTAGTTAGTTAGTTGTATGAGTGAGTTAATGTAACTAATAGGTAGTTAGTTCTTTGCCATATATAAACAATATGTTTTTTTTCTCTTGAATTGATGAATTTTCCCTAAAACTGTGATTCAATATGTTTCTTTCTAATACTTTTGAGTGTACATAAATTCCAACAAAGATAGGAAAATAGATATCATAAAAAATATTTAATTGCACTTTTCATCTCTTAATCTATTATATACATTTAAAACAGACTCCGCTGCCACCTCACACATTTTCTTCCACATATGCAAATATTTGTCACCTCAACAATATTTGCCACCTCAACCAAAAAGCTTACGTGTACATGTTCATAGGGAGTTTCTCCTACTAAGTTTTTAGCCTTTTCACAAATTCTATACATCATCCACTATCTTATATTATCTCATATTTATATATTATTTCATAACGTCTATTCAAATTTTTCTAAATTAATTCCATATTATTATTTCATAATGTCACATTATTATTTCACAACGGTTGTTCAACATCTTTCACATTAATTCTATATTATTTTAAAAAATTAATATGAAGTTTTATGTCTCATTTGTCAAATGATTATTAATATAGTAGTTATATCAATAATATATATTCAATTTTATCAATCTAATTTATAAAAGAGAAGTACCCAACAATAATATATATTTAGCTTTATATCAATAATATATCTTCAATTTTATCAATCTAATTTGTTGAAGAGAAGTACCCAACAATAATATATATTTAACTTTATATGAGTGTTATTATTGTATTTTCGAGAGAAAATTATTTTAACATATATTATTGTACTTTTTCAAACAATCTCTACGATTAGTGGCTTTCAACCCAATTATTTTCAAAGAAGTAAATATAGTTGAAAAATTCTTATTATATATTATTATTATTATTTAGCATTTAATATTATGTATAACTATTAATGTGTCATGAGTTACAAATTAAAGTATAATTAATATATAATTTTCTTTATAAAAAATTAAAATTGAGAAATCAACCATTCTTATCTGTTTTAATTGATCTCATCTACGACATGAAAATATATTGACTACTCAAAAGATAAAGAAGATTGTCCATATTATATTTTTCTAAAAATATTTTGAAAATAAATTTAGATTTGACAGCACAATAAAAGAGCATGATTAATTTGATTTTGTGATAAATAATTACACATATTAATATTTATTAAGTACAATTAATATATAATTTTCTTCATAAAAAATTAAAAATGAGTAATCAACCATTCTTATATGTTTTAATTGATTTCATCTACGACATGAAAATATATTGACTACTCAAAAGACAAAGAAGATTGTCCATATTATATTTTTCTAAAAATATTTTGAAAATAAATTTAGATTTGACAGCACAATAAAAGAGCATGACTAATTTGATTTTGTGATAAATAATTACATATGTTAATATTTATTAAAATATTTTTAATATTTTTAACACTAAATATAATTTATGAATTTTGTTTGTAGGATGATAATCACTGGAGATTTTTAATACTAAATATATTAATTAATTAATTGCAATTACGTTATACAAAATATTTTACATATTCTCAAATTTGTGTTTATCAACTCATATATAATAACTACTCAAATAAACTAAATTGAAAAAATACTCTACAAAGAAATGAATAAATTGTATTATTTTTAAAATTTTTAAATTTTATTTATAATACTGCTAATATGTTAAAGTCTATACATATTATATTATTTTGAAATTTTAAATTTTTATTCACAATACTACTAATATGTTAAAATTTATATGTTCCATATAACGCGCGGGTTATATTCTAGTTTTAATAATTTTTGAATTTTGGTCTCATAATTTTTAAATATGCAATTTTATTTTCTTAATTTATAAATTTAAAATTAACACATTCAAAATTATTGTTGTGACATTTTTAATATGATGTGATACTTACTAATGTAATACGCTGGTAAATTGATGTTAAGTCAGATTAAATTCTATATTCTTATATTATTGTATTATTATTATTAATATTATTACCCTAAATCAGATAATCGTTATTGTCATCTGCGTATCATCGTCATCGTCACTGTGTTCTTTCGTTCTTCTGCGAATCATCATCAACTTAGCATTTCTATGAATTATCATTTGCAAAATGTCTTTATATGCGAATGAGAAAGGAGTCGACAAAGGTAGCAGCATACTTCGAAGCCAAAAAAAACCCAAATCCATCTTCATGGCATTAAGAGGATGAAAGATAATGTTCAAAATATGTAAGCTTTGTGTAGTTTAGGTTTTGAGTCTGTTGTTCTATTTTGCTTGTTATCAGGAAACTGTTTTGAATTCGAAAACTTCTGATATGTACAAACCATCATAAACACAAGAAATCAGATTATGTATAATGCTTTCTCTAAACCTGAAAGCTTGTTTTTATTGTTAATTTTTTGTTAAAATATTTTAGGCTAAATAACACACCATGTCATTAACTTAGGTTAGTCATTTTAGGCTAAATAGCACACTAGGTCATTAAGTTAGGTTAGTCATTTATATTTTTTTTTTTCGATAAAATCATTTATTTTAATTTTAAGTGATAATTTAATTTTTTACATTTTAAAATATCAACAATGTTATTTTTTATTTTTACAACAGTTCATCAAAATTTTATCCATACAATTAATTATCATATTCAATATAATGTAAATTTTATCATATGTATAACTCAAATATTTAAATAAACTCATATTTTCATCTCCAACCACATTAAATTCATTAAAAAAATAATGAAAATATGAATTTATTTAAAGATTTAAGTTTTAAGGTTTAGAGTTTTTAAAAGATAACATTGTTGACATTTTAAAACATAAAAGATCAAATTATTACTTAAAATTAAAATAAAAGACCAAATCATAAAGAAAAAAATAATAATAAAAAACTAAAATGTTAATTGAAATTAACTTAACGCATATGTTGTTTAGCAAATATTTTATAATGTGTTAGCCACATATTAGATATGTAGAATCCTAATCACTTACAACAAATGTCCAAAAATCCTAATCACTTACAACAAATGCCATGAAGACAAAATTAAATTGATAGAAGACACTACAGAAGTTAAGTTAGGAGATTAAACATAACAAAAAAAAGTAATTATTGGTTCAAAGTAAAATCACAAAATAAGTTAAGGAACCAAATGTGTAAAATGCTAAAGATAGAAAAAACTAATTTTTGTAAAATTTTAATTTGGAGTTGCTTTGTTAAACTATTGACTAAATTTTACTTATTTTTCAATTGAACTTTCGATTTACAGAGCTCCATTAGAATCACTCTCCTATCATTTTAGGTTGTATATACATACTACTTTTGTGAAATGTACTCTTTTCCTTTTTATTTTTTTATGTATCTATTTAAGTTATATTTCGTTTGCAACATTAACCTTCAAGTTATAATAAATTACTCATGTATTTCGATAAATTTAATTTCTTAAAATACTATTAAGATTTGATCTAACCGGCACAATAAGTTAACTATCCAAACTATTTTTTAAAGTCTATACATGTATCTAAATAGTTGTGGAAACAAATTAAGAAATGTATACCATTTATAAAATTTGGTGAGCGTTTTCTACATGATTAATATAAAGACATGTTGTGGTAACATTTAGTAGTATTTTTAATGATTAAATATTTTCAATTGCACTAGTTATAGTTGAAATTAAGACAAATGTGTAACGATATAAGTATAATGTGACTTAAAAGACTACATAAAAAATTAAAAACTTATAAGATCTAAGTAAAAACTGAGCAAAAATTAAATCACCTAACCATTATACAAAAGTAAAAATAAAATATTAAATTGTTATTTTTGTGTTTGACAAAAGATATCATAATGTATTTTTCTTATATAATATATACTTCAAGTCCAATACCCCAAATATTTCTGTAAGAACCTGCAAATAGCCCGAGACCAATCCGCCTCATAAGTACAGAGATATATAACTGAAGTCAAGTTTTCTTCCTTCAACACATTAGCCATGCAAATGGCCAGGATCAGAACCTAGGACAACATAGCTAAGAAATCCACCAATTGTGTCCGATCTTGTCAATATTGTTTTCGAATTATTTTTCATTTTTTTGTGCTAGTAATTATAGTGCCTCTCTTCCATTCTATTTTCATTCTATGTAGCACCTACACTGCAAATTAAAAGTGTGTCCAACATCTGATATGCTTCAAACACCGACACATTTAGTTAATTATATTCAATTAGTTTTATTTGTTTAAAATACTGTCAGTGTCTATGTGTCGTTATCACTGTGGTTTTGAGTTTCGTTATTGGTTGGTCCTTTTTAACTTCCAATATACCTTGCCCCAAATAGGAAATACAAACAAGTAAAGAAACCAAATAAGTTAGTACAACAACAGAAAATGAAGCCTCACACTTGGCACATATCAGAAATCATCAAATTAGCCATGCTTAGTACTTAAAATAGCCTACAGTTGTAGCTAGGATTAAGAAGGAAACACTATTACAATCTCTTTTCCACCAATTCTAATTCATAGTAAGGAGTGGACCATTTCATTTGTGGAGAAATAATTTGAACCACAAAGCAGACCTTTTACGGTATCTTCGAAGTCCATTCTTGTAATCCACATACACGAGTCCAAAACGGAGTGTGTAGCCAGCACTCCATTCAAAATTGTCCAACAATGACCATGCAAAGTATCCCTTCACCCTCACTCCATTCCTACCAAATTTCAATGTTTCAGTTAGGCTTAGACTATTGAGGCCAAAATAGAAACATAGGTTGTTAAGTGCAAACTTCACAACTAAATGTATTGTTTACTATATAGCACCGACATTTTAAATCAAAGGCATGTCTGGTGTGTGGCAGTGGTACGTGTTAATTTTCGACATGACATTGACACATGTAGTTACATTCAATTTCTTTTATTTTTCAAATCATTATTAATATCAATGTGTTAGTGTGAGTGTTGGTTATAGTGTATGTGCTTCATAGATTGCTCATTTTAAACTCACATTATGGCCCGTTGAAGATACAATAAGTGGTGACTAATATAGTCTATCCTCATTTTGTCATCAAGTGACCTTTTGCCATCATCAACCTCATCAACTCCTGCAAATATTTGAATAATTTGATTCAAACAAAAATCTATTTTTGTTAAGCTGTAAAGATGCAGCATTAGGAGAAAAATAATCTTACCATTTTCTGTTATGTAAATAATTGGATTGTTAAATTTTTCCTTTGTGTATTGTAGTAGTCCTTGAATTCCTGGTGGATACACATAGAGCCAATCTGAGGCAGCCTGCAACATTACTCACTTCTTAAATCCTTTTTGAAAAAGTCGTATGGAGAAAGGAAGTACGGTGAGACTGAGAAATGATTTAGCTGCTCAAAAGTTAGTTGATCACTTCCAAGAGTAAGGTCTAAAGTGTTGATAAAAAAGAATCAATGATCGATATTATATACACATATATAACAAATCTTAAATATATTAAAATATCAACAATTGATTTTCTCGTCAACAATGAGATAACTTTGCTTTATAATTCTATGAAGTAAGAACTCATTTTAGATGAACTAAATCTGTGAGGAGCAAGGTGTGTGTCCTTGACTAACTTGTAGTTTTAGTGATAATTTTTTATTGTCATGCACAAAAAGAATCTAAATATGTGTTTGATTCTACCGAAAATTAATTTTTCATTGAATTCATTTTAGTTAAAAGTAAGTTTATTTTAAAGTGATTTATGTTTAAATATGTTTATTTAAAAATGAGTTGAACAATAAATACACTACTGAACTAAGTAAAATTTAATAATTTATCTCTATATTCAAGTACCTTTGGACCAATGAGAACTCCATTTCTTACATCTGATACAAGTGAAACAAAATGGATCATGAGTAACAAAAATATGAGAAAACTTTAATAAAAAGTAAAACAAAGGTTTATATAGAATGACTTACTAGTAAATCTAACACAATTGTCTGTAAAAACTGTTGGCTTTCCAAGCTGACAAGGACTATTGGTTGCATAAGTTGAAGTGTAATAGTTTAAACCGACGAAATCGAAAGATCCTTTGACCATTAAGGATTGACTTCTTGAAAACCTTGGCAAACGTTCCTTTACTTTGTTCACTATTACAGCAGGATATGAACCAGAGTTCAAGGGTTCCATGAACCTTGAAAAACACAAAATGATAAGTTAGACATGACTGTGTACCGGAAATTATTCGAAAAACAATATTCTTTCCTAAATGAAATATAAGAAAAACAGTATCCGATTAAAAATTAAGAGTAATTACATCAACTTTTCATATATTATTTTTGCTTATATTTCATTCAAGAGTATAATTTTAAACATATGCTATGTGAGGCAGAACTCTGAACTAAGCTCAAAGACTAGATCCCATTTTAGTAGTTTAAGTTAGGGGTGTGCAAAATATATGATTAAATGATAAATTGGATTGCATTGCATAAAAAAAAGAAAAATCAAATCAATTAAATGGTTCATGAATTGCACCACATATATAAAACAAACAAATTAACCAAATTAATTTAAAAACCAGTTTAATAATTTTAAAAATTTTTTAAAAAGAAATATAGAAATGTTTTTTTTTTTTTAAATTTACTCATTTTTTTGGAAAATTTTTGAGAAAAAACGAAAAACATTCTTTTCAAAAAATTATCGAAAAAAATTTTCTCAAAATTTGTCAAGAATTTTGAAATTATTTTTTCAAAATTTATTTTCAAAAAATAATCAAAACTTTTGACCTTAAAAATTTTCTTTAACAAAATGTTTTTAATATCTATCTTCAAAAAGATTTTTCTTAAAAAAATCAAAAACTTTTTTCTCGAAAAAAATCGAAATTTTGTGTCAAATTTCAAAATTCTTTTCCATAAGAACTTGTTCGAAATCGATTTTAATTTTAAAGTTGTTCAATATATTAAATTGATTTATATTTATAAACTAATTTCAAATCCGTTCACAACTGCATTGCTTGATTTGAAGGTGGTTTTCAAAAACTGAATCAAACTATTAATATAGTCCAATTCAATGCAGTTTTTACACCATAAATACCTCTAGTTCAAGTAGAGATTTTAGGCTAGCCAGCTTTCAGTGCAAAGGAAAGATGTCTTGATAATTTATAGCATATTATTATAAAAGACGGAGCTACCAAGCAAAGAAGTGAATATGCGAGCAGCTCCAGGAAAACGAACATAGGTATCCAAATCACATAATGTATAATGCTTTCCAAGTGCTGCTCGCGCAGTATTCGAAAAAAAATTCATGAAGTGGTCTCCCTACTGCACTGGCGATCAAAACGGATTAAAATGCATTACATAATATAGCTATGGGAGGGGGAAGTTTAGACTTTTAAATAAGAGGAGAGAAGAGTATAATTCAAGCTTCAATCTTAATCTAAAAAAATAACTGAGTCAAAAGTTAAATATATTTTTGAATAACTATGTATAAGTTATATTTGCTTTAATAAAAAGGAAAAAGCAAAACTTTGTTGACTAATATAATCCATATGAAATATATTGAAATATGAGACTATTCATAAAATTTTGCAACTTTGGAGATGTAATCATTGTCTTTAATTTTATTTGAAATGTGGAATTAATTTATTCAAATTTTTTGTTTTCATTGAAGATTTCCTTCCAATGATATATTTGTTAAATAGTTATACATTAATTTATTGGTAAAGTTGTACATTTAACTATAATATGTTCTTCATTTTATATGATTTATATTAGTTTTGAAACATTAGATTTTATGATATTTATGTACTTTTATATGATTTATATGTTCATCGCAATTCATTTAATCTTACTATCAATCTAAGTATACACTAAAGGATATTGTATGTCTTGCAGTGTATTATAATATTTATTCATGAGTGGTATGGTAGTTTGTTAAAAACAATGTTCATAATAGTATTGAAAATATTGAAACAATTTTTCACGTGTGCAAATATAGGTGATATATGAAAGGAATACTACAAAGCAAACATAAATTTATTAAGGCAGAAACCTTAAATAATAATAATAATAATAATATTTTTTATATAATAAAAATGTTAGTTACAAAAAATTGTCAAGTTAAATGAAAATTCAATATAGAATATTTGACATAAATAAAAATGAGTTGTCGCTAATAGTTCAGATATCTCATTTAATATATTATAATAATAGATTAACATAATTGTAAACAAGAGCATTTCGAGTTGGAGAGCGAAAGACACTTACCAGTCATACATAAAAGCAAGAGCTCGTGATGCCGCATCTCTATCCTCTTTTGATTGAGATAGTGGCATAACCCATGCAGAATTTAATGTTACACCAATTTGACCCTTCTGAGAATTCTGTTATGGAATCATTCACTGTTAGTTAATCTTATACAAATCATATATTCCATGATTTGAGTCCTAAATTGTAGTCAATTTATATATGCCGTTGAATTTGAAACAAAAAGGTTTAAATATCTATTTGGCTGGAAATATATTTATTATTGCTTTTAATCCTTGTAAAAATGTTTTTGTTTTTCCTCCTTGCAAAGATACTGTTGTTTGCTTTTGGTCCTTGTTTTATTTTAGTCTCAGCAATATTTGTATATACTTGAATTGATCTCAGCAATATTTAATGATTTTAGTCTCTCTAATATAATTTTGATGAGACTAAAATATATATTACACACATTACAGAAACCAATTCCAATATGAATAAATTTGGCAAGAAAGAAAAAAAAAAAAAACAGGAACCAAAAGCAAAATTTAGTATATTTGTAAGGATTAAAAACAAAAACAAAAATACATGAAGTAAAAGCAAAAAATGGTATATTTACATGATCTACGGGGCTAAATGAATATTTAAACTAAAAAATAACTATGCAGCAACCTGGAACTTCTCCCTGTAGACTTTTACTGCTGCAGCATGAGAAAGAATCAGGTGGTGTGAAACCACATAAGGTTCAGTACTAGAATCACCAGCACTGCAGTTAGCTACCCACTTAGAGCACCTCAAGGGTGGAGATGATCCAATTCCATAACCTTGAGTGCTATAAAGCAATGGCTCATTTAATGTAATCCAATGCTTGACCCTGTCACCAAATTCTCTGAAGCATACTTCTGCATAATCTGCAAAATCTTGCCTGTTTGCATAATCAAAAATGTCAATTTTCTATTATCTATCAAAGGTTCATTTTAAAGGCTGATCCGACATTTTTGAAAGTCTGACAAGGCCTGAATACTTGTTTAAAAGCCTACTTCAATATTTTTTTACGAAAGCCTACACCACTCAAGTGCAAAGTGGTGTAGGCTTTCTTAAATATCCTATAAACCAATGGATCATAGGTTAAGTTCTATTTTGAGATCTAGCATGATCTTTAAAAGAATTTAACTTCATATGACATCCTATTTAAATTCTATTTGATAATAATACCTCTAAATATGTCCAAATTGATGTAAGTTAGAATGTTTAAATTACAAAAAAGGTTACCAAATTTATGATTTAACAAAAAGTACAATATTTAATATAGTAATGGTAAAACAATAGTACCTTTATTTACTTAAGTAGACCGTTTGGGTAGGCATAAAAGGCTTTTTCAATGGCATGTATTCTGACATATTTACCTAAATAGACTTCTAAAAAAGTCTTGGCATTTTCTATTTAAAAAAAAAAAGTCTGGTTTAGCCCGAGCCCAAAATAGGCTAGGTCATAGGCCCATGTCGGTTAGCCTAGCTTATTACCACCACTACATATAAGAGAATGGGAAGAAGAAAAATGCTACAACATACTCTCTATCATCTCTCTAACTCTATCTATTATTGGTCGAAGTTCATGTGCATCCCAATAATTTATGAGGGTTTCATTTCCTACAATAGGATCCATGTGAATTCTAACCAATTACAAAAAACATTCGAAAAGAGTGTACCAAAAAATGTGTTGCTGGCAAAATGAAAGAGTCTATTTCTACATTACATAACGTTGTAATATTATATAATTGCTTACTCAATTTTGGGACTCAAAAAACCACCATATTCGTCTTCAAGAGCTTGAGGGAGATCAGAATGAAATAAAGTTATAAAGGGCTTTTGTCCTGTAAACAAAAAGGTACATCAAAATCAAATTTAGTTTATTTTGAGGTATCATGAGGGATAAAAAAAAAGAAAAAAGAGAATGTGAGAATTAAGTTATACTAACCATTTGAAACCAGTTCATTTATGAGATTGTTATAATATATGACGCCTTCTTGGTTAATTCCTCCCTTCAAGTTTCCACCTAAAAAACAATTTAGTTTAAGCTTAATTGCATTATGAAACACCAATAGCTAAGTTCAATTCAATAAAGTGTTAGTACTTAATAGTTCCCCTAGAAACACCAATAGCTATGTACTTTTTTACTTATATTTAAGTTCGGAGGAGTACTTATTGAACAACTAGTTCAAGGATAAGTAAAAGATGATTAGAGAGATACTCACGGGGTAGTATTCTAGACCAAGAGATGGAAAACCTGTAGGCATCAAATCCAATATCCTTCATCATGGCCACATCTTCCTGAATTTTTTTTTTCAGAGGCGACCATATCATCCATTCCGATCAAATCAAATCTCAATAGTAGGGAAATTCATCTAAGAATATAAGCTCAAATTAAGAGAATGAAAGTACCTTGTAGCGGTGGTATGAATCGATGGCAACATCTCCATTACTGTGGTCTACTATTCTATCTGAAAAACCAAAAGAATGTACAATATTTCTGAGCTTGTCTTATAAAAACAAGGACAAAGAAACTCGTTTTTACTAGGCAATGATTCAGAGAGCAGGTTCACTGCTTTTCCTTTCTATCAGTTGTTTAACTGACTCGATAGAAACATAAATATCAGACACGACACTAACATATAGACACCGGTAATAATTTGAGAAAACAAATGTTAAATGTAATCAAATGTGTTGGTGTCAAACACCAATATACAACGAACATTGAACACGCCTTCAATCCGAACTTCTGAAGTATCAACGCTATATAGTTTTGTGATATATTTCCACATATTATCCTCCAAATTAATGCAATGGGGAATCATTGAAGTTTATCTGTATTTGATTTCCCTGCATTCAGCGATCTAGACCGTCAAATCAAAATTAAACTACTTACATTCCGACCCGATTTACCAAACTCAGAATACAGAATACAGACCGTTCAATTTTTATTCGACAGTCCAGATCTTGTTACTATGTCAAATGCTTGATTCATTCAATGCATGGAATACACATTCACTTTCTTCAATACCAACCCAATAAATATCTTAGCCACATCCTTATTATTTTAATTTACCAATTTCAACACTATTATTTTAATTTACCAATTCACAAAAAACTATTACATAGGAACAAAGAACCATTCAAAAATACTCGAGTTCAAACCCTGACTTCAACAATCCTTGACCATTTTTACTTACCTCCCAACCGAACTCTAAATTATTGAAGTCCCGAGAATCAGAGGGTTAAGACACCAAAGAAGAATCATTTTAGATGACTACTTAAACATAAACCAAAAAAGAAAGTGCAAAAGAAAAAAAAATAATAAAAAAATAATAAAAAAATAAAAAATAAAAAAGAGAGAAATGAAGAAAATATGCAAACCTCGGTGACTATGAGTGAAGGTATCCCATATGCTTGGTCCTTTGCCACCTTCATGTGCAGCACCTTCATACTACATACAACAAAACAAGAGATCTAACCACCAGTTTACATAGATAGATGTAAAGAGGAAAAATAAAAACAACAACATAGGAAAGAACAAAAACCTGGTAAGCTGAAGAAGCAGTTCCAAATAAGAAATCAGGTGGAAAACTTCTACGATTAAGAGAAACTGCTGAGTTAAAAAAGGAAAAAGAAATTGTTGCAAGAAGAAGAACAACCTTAACCCACATTGTTCAAAACTTTTGATTCTGTTTCTCTAACTTTTCAGTTCATGAAAGGGACTTGGTAAATGAGGTTTCTTTGTCTTTTAGTAAGTGAACAAAAGAAAAAGAAATGTATATACAAAGGAAAAAATAGTTTATTTATTTATTTAATGTTATTGTTTTTGTTGAAAGTTGAAAAGATGCTATGATTTTTGCTATTGCTAAGGGTAAAAAAAAGGTTCCATGCTTAAACGACTGAAGTTTCATGCTTGCTTCTTTACACCATTCGAATTGTGTTTTAGAAGATTAAAAATGGGTAACTTTTTGGGAAGTTATAATAAAAAATAATTTTGAATAAATTGATTTTAATTAAAATGAGTTGAATGTTAAGTATATATATAAAAGGGAGTGTAATGATAAATTTTAATTTAAATATTATATTTGAAGTGAAAAACTTACAAATCGTAACTTCTAAGTCAGAAATTATTCTAGCAGCAAAATTAGTTATATATGATAGCACCCAACATGCATTATGATCTTATTATCATTATAAGTTATTGTGTACTTTTTAACGGTAAATTGGGCCCAACTCCTTTAAAGTATGCAACTCACTTTAGTGAGTAATTTCAATAGCAAATTGATAAATTAAAAGTAGGTATTATAGGGTAAATACTAACAAATCATAATTTGTTAAATTAACATTCTTTAATTTTCTCACTTTATATTTTGGGATCTAAGTTCCTATAAATTGTAAATTTTGTTTTTGAAAGTTGTTCTAACCTCAAGTATTCATCACCATCTTTATGAAGTTTTGGCTGTTATGGTCATGAATGACCCTCACAATTTTGCCTCTATTAAAAGGTTCTTTATGGATTGAGGAGTGTGGGTGTTTATAAGTGTGGGTGTTTATAAAGTATCTTAGGCCTTGACCCTCATGGATTTTATTCCCATAGACAAAGCCAAGGTTTCAATTGGAACTTAGATTTATCAAGAAACATAGGGATCTCACAATGATTAGGATCGACGAAAGAATTTCTTTGAAACATGGTTGTAAACACATATCTGACGTGTATGTAATGCGTCGAAATATGTGATGCTATAGCAAGTTCTTGATCCACTAAAAAATCATACGATGTTGTTGCTTATTGAGTAATTATGCAACATGTGATTCTTGATTTCGCATAGAAACACTCGACATATGAATTTCTGTTTATGTATCCCAAATCATGTCAAAATGTCTTTTTTGTATTTTTTGTATGCAGTACATACTTTAATTTATACAAGTAGATTTTTATATTCTATGTGTAATATTATTGATGTGAGCCTATTTAAGAACATGAAATAAATGTTTTTAAGTTTTAACTTAACTAACAAATATTAATATCACATCCAACGTTCAAGTCCAAAATCTCCCAATTATGTATAAATTTTTTATGGTAATTAAACCATCTGATCTAAAAAAAAAAAGACACATGAATGAAGCAAAGACTTATTTGGAAAACACACCAAACATAGTTATAATGCAAATGAACATTATAACAAAGACAAGAAGTAAGTCCCTACATTGTTAAGAACATCAATAGAACACAACAAATGTGATCGCAAGGTCTTTGGTGCAAAACCTTCCCGTTTGATCAATCACGAAAGAGTAGCAGTTACATATCGTAAAACCTTAACATTGTTGGTGGTGTTTTACCTAATTTGTAGTTACTAGTATTATAGTATCACTTACTAGTAAGTTTTTAAAATAGGTGCATGCGGTCATACATCGCCACCATGATACAACACCACCATTTCATGTATTATTAAGAGAAGTATAATTTGATTTGAATTCAACTTTAATATATTAATAATTTAATTTTATAAATTAAATGTGGAATTTAATTTTATAAGTTAAATGTGGAATTTAATTTTATAAGTTAAATGTGGAATTTAATTTTAATATTGTAAAATTATTTTTGTTTTTTTAATTATGTTATATATTAATAAAAAATTGTAAAATATATTTTTGATTAAAAACTGTCGGACTCCGATCCAACCTGAGTCATGAATCGGTAGACATCGATCTGTTCTTGATTATGATGTTTTTTAGTGTCTTGAATAGAAGTGTAAGATGTTATTGCAATCACTTTTATACAATTTTGATCCTCAATTATAGTAAATAAGGTTAAAATTTTAGTTTTATTTTCTTATTTTAATAAATCTATATTTTCGATCTTTAATTTTATTTTTTTTATAATTTTAGTCTCTTATTTTAAAAAAATTCGACATATGATACCCAATATTAATTCCACGATAACTTAAGTGATACATTGATATGAAATTTTAAATTACTTAATACTATTTAATAATTTTTAAAAAACAATTAATTTTTTGTTTGAAAATTAAAAAGTAAAATTAATTTGTTTTCCATTTCTTTTTAAAACTACTTTTCTTTACTTTAACAATTTCTGAAAATAATTTTTTTGACATTTTAATTTAGTTTTAAATTACTTAATACCACTTTAATAATTTTATAAAATAAACATAAATAAATAAATTTTAATTTTTTTCTTTACTTTAAAAGTTTCTCAAAATAACAAAAAATAATGTTTTTTTTATAATTCTTTTTGAAATTACTTTTCTTTGCTTTAAGAAAAAAGTTAAAATGTAATTTTGGTCTTCATATTTTTCATTAATATGTAATAATCTTATTTGTTTAACAATTGCACTTATTACCTTATTTTATTATATAATTTTAATTGGATGGAGTAATTAGCTACCTTTTAGTTACTATTTCCATTTTAGCTACTTTTTAGTTTTTACAAAAATGCGTGTTTCTAAATTGCTTTATATCATTTGTTAGAAGATATGTTTATTGAACCATTTCTCCCACTTCCTTTTTATATCCCTTTGACGTCAATTTTTCTACGGTTCTCATAAAGTTTTGATCTAAAATATATGTATTATGTTTAAAGTTTTAATGTTTAAATAAAAATGTGTATTTATTTTGATTTGAAGTTAGTTTGAATGGAAATATTTGTGATTGTTGTGGTTATTATTAAAATAATGCTGTAAATGTTGTTGTCAATTAAAACTTTTGTCTTGAAAGTTAGTAGTTGTTTTTTAGAAAAAATTTACGAAGGAGTTAAGGTCGATTTATTTTATAAAATAAAAAATAATTTTATTTTTAAATTGTTGTGGATTTATTTAAATAATTAAATTTTTGTGAAAGAGTTAAGATTGATTTATTTTATAAAATAAAAAAATAATACTATGTTTGAATTGTTGTTGGTTTATTTAAATAATTAAATTGTGTTGAGTTTTGTATATTTATAAGAAAAAATTATGATTTTATTTAAAAGTTTACTCAATTTTAGTACGTGTTGCTTTTAAAAAATCTAAAAGATTTGTTGTAGTAATAGTTTTGAGAAAATAAATAAATTAAAACTATTTTAGAAACTTTGATGAGTTGAAAAAATTTCTATCAATTTATATATATATATATATATATATAT
>JBBPBS010000207.1:927875-975530 GCA_037974835.1 Cicer judaicum
TAAAATATAGGTTGAAAATAATCAGATATAGTCTATTTAAATTTTTAGAAAGACATTTTTATCAAGTAAAATATGGGTGAAATTTTAGAGTTCTTATAAATTTTAAAAAGAAAAACAAAAGTGTAATTCATTGAAAAATAATTTAAGGACAAACTTTAAATTCTAGATTAGAAAAAATCTTTTATGGTGTTAAATGATTAGTGATTTATTTTAATAAAAGTTTAAATATAAAAGTTACATAATTTTTTTAGGTTAAATTACATTCGTGGTTCTTAACTTAATTTTAGGTAATGTTTTAGTCTTTTATATTTTTTTCCCGAGTTGATCCTTTATTTTAATTTTAACTGACAATTTGATATTTTATGTTTTAATATTTCAACAATGTTATCATTTTTTATACAAAAATTAAAAAAAATCATCAAAATTTTCAACCAAAACCCATAAAATTAATAATTATCTTCAATATAATGCAAATTTTATCAAATCCATAACTCAAATATTCAAATACACTCATATTTTCATCTCCAACAACATCAAATAAAGAATCAAAATATGAGTTTATTTCAAGATTTAAGATATAAATTTGATTAAATTTGTATTTTATTGAAGATGATAATAAATTTTATGGGTTTTGTTTGAAAAATTTGATAATTTTTTTGAATTTTTGTAAAAAAAATGACAACATTGTTGAAATTTTAAAATATAAAATATCAAATTGTCACTTAAAATTAAAATAAATGACCAACTCAAAAATAAAAATTAAAAAACTAAAACATCACCTGAAATTAAGTTAAAAACCATCAATATAATTTAATATTTTTTTTAATATCTAACGTCTATATAAAAATAAAAATAAAATACATACCTTTGATAATCCAAAAGTACTCTCGCATACTCTGTTTACTAGGAGGAGTTTGTCATGGTAATAACTACATCCCTTTCTTGATAGGTGACTAGTGTGTTGGAGAAGTCTTCTCTTATCCATCAAAATCCCTTTCTTGATATGGAAAGGTACATACGGGGTGATTATTTATTAAGTTAGGCAAATGAAAGGGAAGTTATTCTACTTGAATTGAGGAAGGATGAAAATAATGTGTTTGTTTCTTTTGAGTATTAGTGTGACAGGAATGTCGTTCAGTGGGTGGGTTTGGGGTGTTGCGACATATATGAGGTGGATTTGTGTGCCATTTTCATTGTAATATATTTTTAAATAATAAATATTATAAAAAAACAACCGAAAAATATTATCATTGATAAATATTGTAGTATATATGATAAGTATTTATAATTAATACATAAAAAAACACTTCATTAATACAAGAAAAAATACGAGATAAATATTTATAATTGATGTTAGAAAATACATGACAAATAATTATAATGTATAAATATTAAAAAATATAGTATGTAACGTCTAAAATTTAATTATGAATCTAAAAAAAATATAAATAAAATTGAACTTTTCAATTTAAAAGTAATTAATTGTTTGCAAATAAATAAAAATTCTTTTGTAAATTATTGAAATTACTTAGAATACTAAAATATTTATAAAGTTTAAAACAACTTTCAAGTGATATTTAATCAAACTATAACTCTAATTTAGACTCAAGATATGATTCGACTCCGACACTGAAGGACGGGTGAGCAATTCAGACACTCATCAAACTTTCAATGTACATTTGTTAGCTGAAAAATATCATCCTAAACATAGTGAGCATAAAGCTCAATAGCATAGATTTAATAAAAACAATTATAAATATTTTTCAGTCATGCCAATGTGCTATGCATACTATTTCAGGTACCTCGTTTAATAAAATCCTCTTGACAAATTATACCTTAATTCAATAAAATATTATTTCTTCGTAAATTATACTCAAGTACCTCGTTTACCTCTAGTCTCAAATCATTGAAATAATTTAAGTCACTAGACATAAGTAATCTAATGACTTAAACTCTACCTAACAAGTAATTCATAAAGATTACATTGGTTTTACCCAATGTCCTATACTTGAATAACTTCTAGTAAGATTAGACATAATTAAGTCTTGAAATGGTGTCCTACTTACTCTCGCTTACACCTTGTTTTATGTGATGTCAATTAGTGTGGAGGTGTGTACTTAAACTAAACTTTCAATTAAGTATGTTTGACCTTCTAAGTAACTTGCTTAAAATAAATAAGTGCACTGTGTTAAGGATCTAAAGCTATTGTAGGAGTTATATAAATGAATTTTATGTTTAAAACTTTGAAATTAATTTAGATTTTGAGTGTGTTTTGAAACTACGAAAAAATATATGTCCTCTTACACACTTGTTCCAAAAGTTTTAAGTAATGGCTTGTCATTAAGTTGTTGTGTGTGTTTTTATTGAAACTCTGTAAGGTATAACCTAGTTTAAAAATTTCTCTACTTGTATTACTTAATGAAACTTGTTGAATAATTACTTTAAGAGTAAAATCAGTAAGACATTGTTTGAAAAGTTAACTGAACTTAACAATATTTTGCTTAATTCAATATGATGTAGCATGTTGCTACTAACTAAATCTGTATGCTTTTTTTTTTTTTTAAATCCCAGTGAGTAACTATGATGTATCTTTCATAATTGAATTGTTAAATGTTTTAATTGATTTATTATGTTATATTAGCTTATCATAATAGACAAATTGATTAAGACACATTGTACTTAAATGAGTTATGAATGTCTTCGATATGTTTAAATCTTTGATATGTCTTCATATTGACTTTAGAAACTAAGTTTAAATCTTCAAACTGAAGAATTTGATAATAGTTCGCTTATTGTTCGTTATAAATTTTGATGACAAAATTTCTTTTACAAGAGAATAATTGTAACACTCTAATTTTTTTATTAATTAAATAGGATTTTAAAGAATCAACATACTTACTCAAACTAACTACATTCTAATTTTTAACTTGTGCGATTTTTATCCCTTTAATTTTTTAATAATGCAATTTAATTTCATCGATTTTTTTTAGTAGTCTTAATCCCCAACGTGTACCCCTCTTTTGATTTCTTAGTCCGATATTCAAATTTTGGTGAGTTGGCAATTTTGACTCCAAATAATATCTTACTCAACATTTTAATAACTTTATTTTTATTGAAATAAAAATCAAAGAAACTTAGCTATCTCCTTCTCCCACTCAACCAGGCTTCTTCATGTGTGCTCTCATGATAATCCTTTTAAATTTCACAATCTTCATCAACAAAACCCATAAAATCGCCAAGATCAACAATAATTTTGAAATATCTTTCATGTTTCTTCGTGTTTAAGTATGTCAGTGTAAAAACAAAGAATTCACTATGAAGGACTTTAACACTCATCTCTTCGATAAGAAGCCAACTACTATCTTTTGCATAGATGTATAATTCCTCATTTCAGTTGTTACGCTTGTACGCATTAATATGCAAGTAGTCTTTTATGTTATATGAAGCAAAGGATAAATGAATTATGAATTTCTCAGTGGATTTAATTTTGGTGTGACATGATGATAAATTATTATCATTTAATTATAAATAATAATGAATTATTATTGATTTTTTGGATTTTATGGATATTGAGTGAGGATGTTGTGATTGTATTGAAGGGATTTGAAAAAAAATAAAGAGGATATCTAAGCTTTATATTACTAGAAATTAGCCTTTTACATGTGGATTTGAGTTACATTTTTGTAGAAACATGTGACATAGGGAATTATTTCCACATATTTTTTAGAATTTCTGAGTCCGCATATAACTTACCTGCAGATATTTCAGCTAGAAAGATAAATAAAATCTACAACAATTTACAATTTCTTATGATTTTTATGCAAAATTATCTACATACTTTTCCTCCAAATGATTCCACATGAAATTTCGCTGGGAATGTTGTAGGAAATTCTGAGGTAAAACATCAAAATATGTTTCGAAGAAAAATCTGCAAGAAATTTGGCAAGTCAAATATGGGCTTGTTTTTCTATTTTTTAATAATGCAAAAATATGGGCTTGTTTTTAAGTATTTAATATCAGTCTTTGATTACAATATTTCTAAACAAAGTTTATTTTATGTTCACAAATCACAACTAAATATTAATTAAAACATGATCCAAACAAAAACTAAGTATAACCAAGTACATGATGCAACCAAATAACCAATATAAAAATAAAAACTATTTAATCTGATCATACTAATGTCATCATCTCCACTATCTTCATCATTATCAATTTATCAAATGGTATCAAAACATTATTGATTCTGAGTTTGGCTAAATGGTTTTTCTTTACTATTCGAAATTCATATAATAAGAATTTGAGCTACTTTCTTTTACAAAATTTCTTCTTGAATGCTTTCATTATAAGTGGACGCAGTGGTGGCATTAATACTTAGGAGGATTTGGCCTCCTTAACATTTCTAGAGGTTCCTAAAGAGACACAATGCATTTCGGTATCCCACCATAGCTGTAGAGGAGCTCAAAAGCATAAGATTGGATAGGTGTTGTGCTAACAATTATTGCTCCTTTTCATCATCACCGATCACTATAATGTCGTTCACGTATACCAATAACACTGTTACTCCCCCTGACTCAGAGTGTTTGATAAAGAGGGTATGATCTCCTTGGCTTTGTTTGAAGTCTATACCCACCATGACTCTAGGAAACCTCCCAAACCACGATCGTGGTGATTGTTTAAGCCTTCTTTAGCTTACAAACGGTGTTAACAACAATATGCTCACTATATTTAGGGGTTAAATCCATATAATTCTCTTATTCTAGATCTCCATGGAGGAAGGCATTTTTTACATCAAATTGGTGCAAGTTCCACTCTATATGTTTGAGTAAATCCTTTAGCTACCAACCTTGCCTTTTACTATTCAATAGACCCATTAGTCTTGTACTTTATAGTGTATACCCACTTGCATCCTACAAATTTATTTGCATTTGGTAGAGGGACAAAATCCCAAGTACCATTATTGTCAAGTGCTTCCATTTTCAAGTTCATGGATTGTTTCCATTTCCTGTCAGACAATGCTATAGATAGAAAGGTAGCTATAGTGGCATCAGACAATGCTATAGATAGAAAGGTAGCTTTAGTGGCAGTGTTTAAGCTTGTAAGGAAGGCTTTATGGTATGTGAGAATTGTTAAAAGCATATGTAGTTGGATTCAGGGTGAAGTGGCTTGTTGGTACATTTCCTAGTTTTATAGCCATATTTCGTTTTTGGATAATGATTTTTCCTTCAAAGTATTAAATTAAATTAAATTAAAGAAAACTAACAATGTCTTCAAACTACAACTACAGTATATTAAAACATCAATTTATCAGAGACCAATCCTTAATAAATAGAATTATAAATAAATTTGTAGCTACAAAAGGACTACAACAAAATGAAAGTAATTATACGGAAACTATTATATCACACGTCTTGGTCTACGCCACGAGCATTTCCTTCAAAACAAAATCAAGCATCCACCTTGCGGTCATTATCAGTGACAACATCAGGAACAAATTTTGTCCAAAACCAATGAGACTTCCACACTTTATTCATTTCTTCAATGGGGACGCTGTTTGTCTCGGGCAGAAACAAGGCAATAAAAATTGTCATGATGAGCACAAAGCCAACAAAGAAGAAGAAAAGTCCGAACTTCAAGTGACAAAGCATAGTAAGAAAAATTTGAGCAATGGCAAAGGTGAACAACATGTTCACAGCAACATTGGTAGCTTGACCTGCAGATCGAACCTCAAGAGAGCATATTTCACTAGGCACTAACCATCCCAACAGACCCCAAGACCATGCAAATGCCGCAACATATGCACATATAAAGAACAAGAGAAAATTGGCTTCATTTTTGGTAAACGATCCTTCACCTCTAAATCCAAACTTGATAGCAATCATGCTTCCAACAATAATCTACAATAAATGCTTATAACATTAATATGAATCATGATTTTAAAATGGCTTAGTTTGAGCGGTGTGTGGATACTAATTTTAAAATATAACGAATTAATTACTAGTTAAATTGCAATTTTCACCTGGAAAATAAACATTTGGACACCACCTTCAAGGAACAAAATCCTTCTTCCAAACTTGTCCACAATGAAGATGGAAACAAAAGTAGCAACAACGTTGACACCTCCGGTAATTACTGCAGACATGAGCGAAGCATCGTTTCCAAAACCAAGAGTTTTGAAAAGCACAGGTGCATAAAACATGATAACATTGATGTCGGTGAGTTGTTGGAAGAATGGAATGAGAGAGCAAAAAGTGAGTTGAGGCCTGTATCTTGGTTGTGTAATATTCTTCCATGGGTGCTCCACCTTTTTGGCTTCCTCACAAGCATCAATTAGATCTTGAAACTCCTCATCAACATTATCAATGCCACGAATCTTTTGCAACATTTTCTTAGCTCCTTCTTTTTGTCCCCTTTCAATCATAGAGTTTGGTGTGTCACCTAAGAAAAAAGATCCTATACACAACATGATTACAGGGATGACTCCAATACCTAAAGAAATTCTCCATCCACTCTCAAGATTGGCAGTCCAGTAGTTGATAAGATTAGCACCTAGGATTCCAATTGTGATCATCATTTGGAAGCCAATGTTGAGTGCACCTCTGATCTGTGTCGGAGCCATTTCAGACAAATACACTGGAACAGACTGTTTATGCACCTGTTTATACAACCAGTCTTGCAATATTCTTGACCTTTTATACATCACAACATGAAAGCATAAGATTGATACCAGTTCATACCTGATTATAATATCCTACACCGAAACCAAGCAATAGGCGACCGACGATAAGCATTTCAATGTTGACAGCAAAACCATCCAACAAAGCCCCAACAAGGAAAAACAAGCCACCTGCAAACATTGAGGCCTTACGTCCAAACATTCTTGTAGTCGTGGAAGCAAAGAAAGAAGCTATTAATGCTGCAAGATACAAGGAAGATGTGAACAAAGTAAGTAGCTCGTTGTCAAATTTGCAATATTGGCTCTCGTGCCCAGATTCGTCTTTCATTTGCTTGTAAACACCAGGGAAGAATTTGACAAGGAATGGTTCCATGGAAGTCACTTCTCCTATAATACCAAGATCATAACCAAAAAGTAGACCTCTCATGGCCGCCACCAAACATGTGACCAACACAAATGATGTGACCTTCCCTTCATAATGTCTTCCATTTTTTGAAGCAATTAAGATTCCACCAGCCATCTTTCAAACCTGTGTATCTTAAGGTTTAGGGATGTCTGTGATGTAAACTTGTTCTCACTTTTCTTTTTTGATGTGTTAGATGCTAAATATTATGCCGATTTTATAATGTAGACAATTGACAACGAGATAAGAGGAAGTCATAACAAACGTATAGTTGTTTCAATAGTACATACATTTTTAATATTCGTAACTATTTGAATTCTAGTAATTTGCTAAGGTAAGAGTAATATTTCTCTAGATTTGGTGTCGATACAATATTATCGGGACTTGGCATAAGAACTAATTTTCGGATTAGATTACCAAACGTAATGATAGAACAAACCACTTTAAATAATACCTAACGGTACTCTGTCTATCTATTTATGGTGTAATGAGAAAAAATAAATGAAAAGTCAGTCGAATCCCATTTGTTACAATAGTAACTCTTATGAATTATTATATGTATTTTAAGGTTAAATAAATTTAATAAAAATTGAAATTAAATATTTTCAAATTACTTATTTGAATTAATAAACAAAAATATAAATAAATGAACCAATCAAAGTGTCCTGCAACTCGTAAAAGATGAGGTTGGACCGATAAATAAACGATCAAACATATAATTGAGGATGTTATATATTATGATGGAATTGAGATTGTTATTTTTATTTATCGATTTTTTTTATTCTGCTACAATTAAATGTTCTTGTTTTCTAGTCGTTATAACGACCATCCATCTACTATTATTATTTTATCTTTTCTCTTTTTAATTCATTACATATTATAATAGTTTGATTTACTAATTAATTTTCGTATTACTAACATAACTTAAGGGTGCACAACATTCATAAGAAAATAAATATGTCGACGTTGAATATGCGCTAAAATAAGGTACATATTTGTTTTGTAGTATTTTAATGTAATTTATAAAATATATTATTGTCTTTCGAATGGTGAAAGAAACATAAATATTTAACGTCAAAATAGTCAGATAAATTGTAATTTTAAATATAATAAAGGAGCATCCGTGAGATTCCTTTTATGTAGTCAAATAAAAAACAATAACAGTAAATTCAAAAAGTTTTATGATACAGTAAATTCAAGGAAGATGTGAACAAAGTAAGTAGCTCGTTGTCAAATTTGCAATATTGGCTCTTGTTCCCAGATTCGTCTTTCATTTGCTTGTAAACACCAGGGAAGAATTTGGCAAGGAATGGTTCCATGGAAGTCACTCCTCCTGTAGTACCAAGATCATAACCAAAAAGTAGACCTCCCATGGCCGCCACCAAACATGTGACCAACACAAATGATGTGACCTTCCCTTCATAATGTCTTCCATTTTTTGAAGCAATTAAGACTCCACCAGCCATCTTTGAAACCCGTGTATCTTAAGGTTTAGGGATGTCTTTGATGTAAACTTGTTCTCACTTTTCTTTCTTGATGTGTTAGATGCTAAATATTATGCCCATTTTATAACGTAGACAATTGACAACGAGATAAGAGGAAGTCATAACAAACGTATAGTTGTTTCAACAGTACATACATTTTTAATATTCGTAACTATTTGAATCCTAGAAATTTGCTAAGATAGGAGTAATATTTCTCTAGATTTGGTGTCGATACAATATTATCGGGACTTGGCATAAGAACTAATTTTCGGATTAGATTACCAAACGTAATGATAGAACAAACCACTTTAAATAATACCTAACGGTACTCTGTCTATCTATTTATGGTGTAATGAGAAAAAATAAATGAAAAGTCAGTCGAATTCCATTTGTTACAATAGTAACTCTTATGAATTATTATATGTATTTTAAGGTTAAATAAATTTAATAAAAATTGAAATTAAATATTTTCAAATTACTTATTTGAATTAATAAACAAAAATATAAATAAATGAACCAATCAAAGTGTCCTGCAACTCGTAAAAGATGAGGTTGGACTGATAAATGAACGATCAAACATATAATTGAGGATGTTATATATTATGATGGAATTGAGATTGTTATTTTTATTTATCGATTTTTTTTATTCTGCTATAATTAAATGTTCTTGTTTTCTAGTCGTTATAACGACCATCCATCTACTATTATTATTTTATCTTTTCTCTTTTTAATTCAGTGCATATTATAATAGTTTGATTTACTAATTAATTTTCGTATTACTAACATAATTTAAGGGTGCACAACATTCATAAGAAAATAAATTTGCTGACGTTGAATATGCGCTAAAATAAGGTACATATTTTTTTGTGTAGTATTTTAAAGTAATTTATAAAATGTATTATTGTCTTTCAAATGGCGAAAGACACATAAATATTCAATGTCAAAATAGGCAAATAGATAGTAATTATAAATATAATAAAGGAGCATTCGTGAGATTCCATTAATGTAGTCAAATGAAAAACAATAGCTGTTAATTCAAAAAGTTTTATGATACATTAATAATATATTTTTCATTTGTTTTCTCTAACAACAACTTACAAACAAAATTAAAATTTTATTATACATTGATAATCTACAAAGACTTTATGCATTATTTGAACTCTAAAATTCAAAGAAAATAAATGATAGTTCAAATACAAGCTAAAATATATACAAATGGAATAATTCAACATTTCGCTACTTTAACAAAGAATCTTGGTCATTACGACCTTGTGAACCATTGAGTTAATTTCATTTTATATATATCTTTTAAATTCTTCCTTACATTTAACATACTCAATTAAAAATACTACAATATTATCGTTAATAAAATAATATATCTTTTAAATTCTTCCTTACATTTAACATACTCAATTAAAAATACTACAATATTATCGTTAATAAAATAAAAATTATCCGTCGATGATCTTATGTAGTGTTTGATCTTGTTGTCTTTATTCGATATTCCACTTTTGTTAAAAAAAAAAAAAAGTTAACTTATGCTAACTGTGTATGCTTAAACAAAATTAAGTTTTCTCCGATATAATAAATTAATGATTAAAAATTAATAGCTTATTTATGGTAATTACTGTTCCCCTTTCCTTTTCTTTGAGGGATTTTAATGTCATTTAATGATAGAAAATCATTCATTTTATTAAATATTAAATAATTCTATAAGAATATAGACATCAGAACTTACCGCACAATTAACTTAGGAAATGTGATTTCTAATAACAAGAAAACACAATGTTACTTAATTATTAATGTATGGAATGGACACAACTTTTAAGTTTGTGATTGAGCGGAAAAATTAAGAAATATAAAATGTTTTTTAGATTGTTACACGTTAATATGTGATTTTAGTATAATTATTAATTTTAAAATACTTCAATAAACTATTTTTTACTCATACTTAAATATAATGTTGATATGCGTAATATAGCCATTTTTTATTTAGGTCCCAAAGTTTTGTTTCAATATAATAGATATAATATTATATTTCAATTTAGCACTTTTTATTTTGTTTATGTGACTTTAATATACTTTTGTTTAAATTTTGGTTCGATTTTTGTTTTTTTCAATTGAACATACATCATCTAATGAAATATAACTCAAATATTTGAGAGGTTTAAGTAAATAAATATATATTATAGAAACAAAAATAAATAAAAAATGAAAAATTAAATAAAACTAAAATAAATTATTCTTACCTCTTAAAATAAAAAAATAAAAATCATAAATAAAAATGGAAAAAATTATTTATTACAAGGACCAAAAGCACATTAAAATACATATTATTATTATTATTGTCTTAAATGCACATATTGTTTCATATGATTCACCGTGTAGGGCTAGTTTAATTCAGTCTTAGTTGGGTGTCAACATAGAAAAGATTCACCGTGTCTTATGATTTCATTACGTGTTAGTTTGCTCTTAAAAAATTTACATTTGTTGAACAAGCATAAATAAACCACAACAAAATTTCTTTAAATTATCAAGAGTGTTATTATGCATTAATATTGAAACTTTTTTTTTTTTTATCTTCCATAAGTATTTTCTTTCCTTGTTTATTTATTTGTTGGTTTGGTCGTCAAAATTTTTATTTTGGTTCGGTAAGTCTATTTGTGGTAAAATTCTTTTCCAAATATATTTGGGATTATTTTGATAATTTCATTTGATAATAACACAAATAATATTTATCTTAGTATGACTTGTATGGTTAGATCAACATTTTCCGCTTTCCGCTTGTTTGTTAATATTTAGAATAAATAAGTATTCAAATTTATTGGTTAAGAGGTTTGTTGGTTGAATTTTGATAACGTAAAAATAAATGATGTGTCAATTCAGTTTGTGAGTAGGAATATATTTAAAAAAAAATGTCTTTTGTGAAAAAAATAACACGACTTAAAAATTATGTTTATCCACTTATTTTAAGTGTAAGTATATTGATGTAATTTTTAATTGATGAATCAAAATTTTCATTGAACTAAATTGATGGGAATATAAATCTATAATAAACTAACTCATTTATCTTCACATACCAAAAACCAATAGTTCATATATTATAACATACAAATATTTCAATGAGATTTAGTTAGGAAATGACATAATTTGATAGTCATAACACTACAAGAAAATCGACGATTAGCCATGGTTACTTAGCCACAATTACGATAGCCGTAGGTAATTTAAAATTTTTGCCATGATTATGAATGTGGCTAAAATTATAATAAGTGTGATTTCCTCTTTTCCATTTTTGCTCGTTTTAATTTTTCCTCTTTTTATTTTCTTTCAGATGCTCTCTTTTCCATCTAAATTTCTAAAAATCCAAAACTCAACACTCACCACCGTACCATTTCATGTTGTAACACCACCGTTTCCTTTTTACGCCACAATTTTGATTCATTCGACCCTACCTTTCACACTTACGTCACCGTATAGCATTGTAACGACATGCACAAATCTCTCCTCTCTGATTCAGCCAATCGCGAGTTTCTCCATCATTCTCTTCTGCTCGGTGAATCCTCCATCACTTTTTAGAGGATCAAATGTGTAAGTAAAAACAATCTTTAAATTGGTAGTGAATGTGCGAACTTCTTGGAGCTTCTTCTTTCCATTTGATACGTTTAATTTCAGTTTGAATTTTTTAGGTTTTAATTTTTGGAAACTGATACGGACAAATAAATACTTGCTCTTTTCAACTCCTACTTCAGGTTTTGTTTTTTATCCTCAAGTTCTGTTTTTTTACAAATTTATTTGGTGATTATGTTCTTTATGGTGTGTCTTTTTATTGTTGTAGTTGGAGAATTTTGTGTTTTTGTTTTTAGAGTTGGAGATTGTTGAGGTTATAGTATTTTTTTATATTCATTTCTATTCATACCATAGTATACCAATCTTTCACAACATTCATTTCCTGTTAAAAATGTTTTAAAATTCAGCATCATACAGGTTCTTCATACTATAAGACTTCAATTATTCACTTGATCAAACTATTATATTCAAAATGAATATAAAAAGAAATAATGTTTTGAATATTTTCATCTAAATAATTCACCTAATTACTGCTACTAATGTCTATAATCCATCACATTTATCATTCAAATTAACATCAAGACAAACACAATTCATCACTAAGGCAAGAATCTAGATCCTCTCTGCATCACCTGATAATCTATTCTCAACCAAAAACAATATTGTTCTTTAACTTCTATCACACCTTATATGTCTCCTTTATCATAAAATTGTTTTGATCTGCTTCGTAAAAATTGTTTTTTAAAAGACTAAAACTATTCTCACTTTTATTGTTTTTAAAACTAATATATGAAAACAATAAAAGATATTAGTGACATACTTGTAAATAGGTGAGCAAAAACATTAGTTTTTTCTTATATATACACAATTTATTCTTCATGTCAGAAGTTCATTGTTAAAATATTGGGTTCATAGCGGAGGAAAAAAACAGTATATATTTTTGATGAGTAATTGATGTGTATATAGTATATACAATTAATACCAAGTATTAGAAGAATGTGATTAAGGATCTTGTTAGTGCAACAAGTTATAAGGATTATCAAATATCTAAAAACAAAGAAAGTTATTAGTAAATAACAACAAGAAATAAAAGACTAAAGAAAGCTTAGGTGATTATATTTTGTTAATGTGCTTCTAAGTGGGCAGCTAGCTAGGAAGGATGTTATAAGATTTTATATTGATTTTGATTTTCTATATGTTGAAAATGAATGTAAATTGAACTTTCAATGTCCATCATCTACTAAAAAGTTAGAGATTTTAAATTTATATTATTATACAAATAAATTATTTAGAACATAAATTAAGAAATTCTCACAGCTTTAAAGTATGAGAAAAAACTTAAAATTTTCATTAAATGAAAAACATCTCCTTTATACAACTTGATCTAGTTTATCTAAATGTGAAAAAGTATTTGATTATGCATCTACATCTTTCATAGGTTTGATGACATACAATTAAGTTTTGTTCATAAACTTAAGTTTTTATTTGTTTTAAAACTTAAGTTTTGATCTATCTTTATAATTTTTTAGAATATAAGTTTTGATCTATGTGCAATAGAATTTGTTGGATCGCTTATGTGTATAGTTTATGATTGTATACTAGTAAAATTTAATTTCTTTATATTATTATTTGATACCTGAAATGACTTAATAATTTTATTCAAATATGAAAACATATTCATCCAATTATGATTGATAAGAGTTGGATTGACAAACCATTGAGCTAGAAAGAGTTCTTAAATGTAATAAAACAATTTTTAGATTTTGCGTTTTCAAATTCTGCAATGAATGGGAAAATTTGGTATCCTTGTATTTTATGCAAATTTAGTCATAAGGGTGATAAAGTTGAGGTGTCTAGTAGTCTCTTACAAATGGGTTTTCAAACCAAGTACACATTTTGGTACATGCATGGGAAAAAATATGTGCAATCAAATGTTGAGTTAGTGATCTAAGTAAAAGAAGTATTAGATAGACAATATCCGATGCAAGATATGTTGAATGACGTATTTGGTGTCATAGATGATCAAGGAATTCAAGATGATGGGCGATCAAATATTCCTAATTGTAACCACCCTATGGGTGCAAAGGATTGAAGCTATGAGGATTTTAAAAAAGATAGAGAGTTGATGGAAGATGGGAATCCAGAACTTTATAGTGGTTGCAAAAAATATAGCAAATTGTCATTTATTGTTCGTCTATATCATATAAAAGTTTTATGTGGTGCTATTGATAAGACATTTTCAATAATCATTGAGCTTCTAAATGATGCTTTTCCCCATGCTAAACTATCGACATCTTTCTATGAAGCAAAAAAAAAATGATTAAAATGTTAGTTCTAAGCTATGAGAAAATTCATGCATGTCCAAATAATTGCATGTTGTATTGGGGACCATTGGAGAATGAGAAGAGAGATAAATGTAAGAAGTGTAATATGTCTAAATGGAAATCAAATGAAATAGATGGTGGTGAAAATCTTTTAACATATTTCCAAAAGAAAAATAAGCCAAAACCTGCTAAAGTACTTCAATACTGCCCAGTTATACCTAGGTTGAAAAGGTTATACATGTCTCCAAAAACATCAAAGCTATTGAAATGGCATGCTATAGTGGCAAACCCTGATGGATTGTTAAGGCATCCAAGAGATAGTAAAGCATGGAAGGAATTTGATTCATTTTATCCAAAATTTGCTTCAAATCCTCGTAATGTAAGACTTGGATTGGCTACAGATGGTTTCAATCCATTTGGAAATTTAAGTTATACTTATAGTGTTTGGCCCATGATGTTGTACCTTTATAACTACCCTCCATGGTATTGTATGAAGCAAAGTTCTCTTATCATGTCAATGATAATTCCTGGCCCTAAGATGCTTGATAATATTATTGATCTTTACCTACAACCTATAGTTGCAGAGTTAAAAATATTATGGAATGGGTGGAGGCTTCTGATTCCTCTACGCATGAAATGTTTCATATGTGTGCTAGTTTGTTTTGTACTATTAGTGATTTTCCTGGTCTTGATAACTTATCTGGATAGAATACACACACATTGTTTTTTTGCCCATCATGTAGATTTGATACAGAATTTAAAAGGTTGAAATTTGGTAGAAAAAATTGTTTCATGGGGCATCGTTGATTTTCACCATTTGATCACATGTATAGGTAAACCAAACATTCATTTGATGGATCTTTGGAGTTTAGATCTTCCCCTATTCCAATTTCAGGATCGGAGGTGCTTGAACAAATTGAGGAATATAGTCGTAAAAGGTCATGTGATGAGGGTAAGAGTGAGGAAGGCCCACTACAATGGAAGAAAAATAGTATCTTTTGGGATCTACCTTATTGGGAGCATAATCGTATTCGTCATTTCCTTGATCCAATGCACATAAAAAAGAATGTTTCTGATAATGTATTGTTCATGATACTTGATGATAAAAATCGAACAAAAAACAATCTTCAAGCTCGTAAAGACTTGTAGGCAATGGGAATTAGGGAAAAGCTTTATTCATATCCTAATTCCTCTAAGTTCCCTCAATCATATTTTAAAATGAAAAATTCAGAGAAAGATATCTTCCTACATATTCTAAGAAAATGTGGTTTTTCCAGATAATTACGCATCAAACATTTCTAGATGTGTTGATGTTAAGAAGCATAAGGTATCGGGTCTTAAAAGTCATGATTCACATATTCTAATGTAATTGTAAACTACATGTTTTTTATGAAGACAAAGATCAACAATTATGATCAAAGCAACAAGCTCAAAAAGAAGTTCAAATATCTTCATTAATAAGCTTTAAATTCAAACATATTAGATGTTTAAATGTAAAGGTAAATGATACAACCAATACCTCAAATACATGAGAACCATTCATATTTACATATGCATATAAAGTATTTTCAAAAGTCAAAATTACATTAACAAAGTCTTAAAATTAATATTTTTGACAAAATACAAAAGTGTATTTGAATACAGCATGTTGTAGTCGAATACAAAGCAAGTCAGAAGCAAAAGCCTCGCAATTGTATTCGACTACGACCATCTGTAGTCAAATACAAAGCAAGTCAGTAGCTAAAATTTTGCATATGTATTCGACTACGACCTTCTGTAGTCAAATAAAAAGTAAGTAAGTGGAAAATTTCATGAATCTGTATTCGACTACATGAAAGGTGTATTTGAATACAAGGTGCGAATTTGGAATAAATTTAAACGTTACAAAGAGGTGTATTCGAATACACATATCCTGTATTTGAATACAACTGGAAGCAATACAATTTTTCAGATCTGAAATGGCTCAAGATCATTGTATTTGTTCATCAAACCTCTTTGATCATTGGCCATGAATCTGAAGAGATGTTTATGGAGTATAAATACACCATAACTTCATATCAAACACGACACAATCCTAGAATCAATACCTTGAATAACGTTGAACAAAATTATGTTTTTTACAAAGTACTTGCATTTCATTTTCATATCATTCAGAAAGGTTCTTAAAGTACTTGAAGTATTATTGGATTGAAATCATTATACCTCTCCTCTATTCTTATTCCAAATCATATTGTATCACTTGTAAAAGAAAGTAGTACTTTCTTAAAGTAGCTTAATCTAAGATAGTGGTGTGTTATCTTAGAAGTATTGTTAGAAGTTTATAGCAGAAATCCCAGGGTGGGAGTTGTACATTTTCTGACAATAAGTGGATTAATCTCTTGTGGTGCGCAAGAGGACTTGATGTACCCTTGGTTATAAGGGGAACCAGGATAATTCTATTGTTTTCATTTATTTACTGCACTTACTTATTATTAGTCACTATATTAACTCAGAAAATTCAACTACCATATCGCTGAAAACAAGAAAATTTCCTAACACCTAATTCACCCCCCCCCCCCCCCCCCCCCCCCCCTCTTAGGCGTAACTCTGTACTTACAATAAAATCTTTTTCCAATTGCTTTTAGAAAAACACTTCCTAACGAAGTTAGTTCTGTGTTGATTGAACTATGTAACTATTTTAGAGAAATATCAAGCAGAGTTTTAGATGTGAAGCATTTGCAAAAACTCCAACAACGAATTGCTTTGACCCTTTTCCATATGGAAATGATATTTCGTCCATCTTTTTTCACTATTATGGTTCATTTGGTCATTCATCTTGGAGAAGAAGCAATGATTTTCAGTCCTGTGCATTATAGATGGATGTATCTTGTTCAAAGGTATATTGTATTTTGTATTAAGTTAATAATAAATTGCAATTGTTTTATTTTATTATACTTACATCCTTTCATTTTTAGAACCCTTGGCCATTTAAAATTATATGTTCGTGATAAGGTTGCAGCAGAAGGTTGTATTACTGAAGGATACATTATGGAAGAATGCTTAAAGTCTCACATACTGGGGGTACTATGAGCAACACAAGAAGAGCTTGTCATATGGTAAGTTAAATTCATAACTTTTATTTTTGTAATATATTAAAGTATTTGTATATGAAAGTTTGATATTGATTTTTATTTTATTAATATATTAGGAGCTACAATTGAATAGACCTGTATGTCGTGTTGAGGTTATATTGTCAACTTTGCTTAAAAAGAATGGAAACTATGTGAATGAGGAAGGAAAATCCATCGTAGTAAGTACAAAAGATAACATTTTTATTGTTAATAAAGTATTTGCTACCTGCTAATATGGTGGAGTCTATCTGACTTTTATTTCTCTACTAGGAAAAGATATCAGAGAACTTATCTCAAGATCAAGAACGTGTTGCCACTTAAGGTGTTCCATCAAAGATTAATGCCTATCCAGATGATGTCATTGGCAAAGTGTACGGAGCTGAACATTCAAGTCGAGTGCGTGGTTTAGGTGTTGGTGTTTTCCCACGAGTGTTTTCAAGATGCACAAATATTTCACGCAATTTGATAGTGTTGGTACCTCTAGCCATGTTGAGGAGTTACAAAAGGAAGTGCACACTTTGAAAGAAAATCTAAATGGATATGAAGAGACTAAGGAGCCACTTTCATAAACACAAGGTCAACTTAAAGTTCTCCTTAATTTTATATAAAGAATATTTGGTGATGAGTTACTAACTTTCGACCAAGGTTTTCCTCCACCTTAGTAATATAATTTCTTATAATATATAGAAATAGAAGTTAATAAGAGATTTTTCACTTAGATCTATACTTTAAGTCACCAGCAAAGATCATGTTCTATTTATTGACATAGTGATAGATATTATTAGAATGATACTCATTCATTAATATTAATTAGTAAACATTTGTTTACATTATGCTTTGACTTGACAAGTTCTAATTCTCATAATTAACGAGTAACGTTTATCTTGATTTTTGGACTACAAATGGAAGGATTGTATTTTTTGTTGTATGGAAGAAAATGGAAGAAATATCATGCTATTTGGATTGCAAATGGAAGGAAAGGATGTTTAGTGAATTATTTTGGTTTTATTCTAGACTATTTTGATGTTGTCAACAATTTTTGTATGTGTCATTAGTTTATGTATAAGATTTTAGAATGTTTGACTACTTTGATCAAAGTTTTTTGTTGGTATAAACTATTTTATACTTTTATATCAATGATGGTTGTAGAATGTTAATTAGTTATTGTTGTTATATTGGTTAAGAATTTCTTCCTAATATTACAATGTTTGGTTTGACTCTATTGCTAGAAAGGTATGACAAAAATAGGAACATGCCTGCAATTGATATATATATATATATATATATATATATATATATATATATAGCCGCGATTGGCCCGTAGCAAATGCGAAAACAAAATATCTTTCCATTTTATCATTTTCGGTTGTTATTATATTTATATTTAGCAAATAACATTTTATCATGGTAGTTATTATATTTATTATTAGTATCATTTTCGGTTGTTGGTTGTGATTTTGTCGGTTGTGTTTATATATATGTATTATGCAGTGACTGATTTTTTTGGAGCGGAAAGGAACGACGGCAACCCTATATTTTTAAAATTCTTTTATATATATATAATAACTAACAGTATATTATTAAAATAACAGTAATAAATTATTAAAATATCTTTAAACTATGTGATACAACAATCTCTATATATACATAAACTATGTGATATGGAAGGATAAACTAATTAATCTCGAACTAACAAACTCTAACACCCTAATTAGCAATTCAACTATTAACTATTAACAAGCTTTTTCATGTTAATCATTGATATATGATATAATGTGATACTATTTTTTAATTAATATGTATATTTTTTTTAGAAGTGACACGATATTTAAACATAAAAAAGTTGATGCATTTTTTCAAGAAAAAATTTTTGTGGCAAAGATGAAAATTATAAAATGGATATATTTATTTGATTGAATTGTGTGATTTGTGAAAATTGAAATTCTAATTTTTTTTCAACTTGTTTACTATGTATGAATTGTGTGATACTCTAAAAAAAACTATATGACTTTTAAAAATTTCAATTCTAATATTTAAATTTCAATTATAATATTTTAGTTAATATTTGTCGGTCTCTGGCTCTCTTAAATATTTTGTACAAGATCCGCCACTGATTTTATGTATACTAAAGTAATATTCTACATGACACTAAGTAGTAAAAAATATTAGTTCACATCAGCTTTGACTTGGTCAAATGAATGGGTTTATCAATTTACAAAAAGGTCTAAAGTTATGGGGGCAAAAATGCAATTTTAAAATCATGGGGTCAAAATTTCCATATTTAGAAAGTTGGGGGCCAAAATCCTACATGACACTAGGTTGTCAAAAATATCAATTCACGCCAGCTTTAACGTTATTAACATCAAGGGGGTTTACCAATTTGTAAAAGGGGCTAAAGTTTGGGACTAATAGTGCTATTTTGAAAATGTAAGAGTCGAAATCACGATATTTAGAATTTTGAGAGGCCAAAAGTGCATTTTAGTAAAACAAATATTATGAAATGTTTTTTATTTGTTTTATAAAAACATAAGGTAGAACCCAAATTAAAATATTGTTATTATTGATAATCGATAATACAGTAATGCATCTAGAGAACTCTAAATTACAAAGAAAATATATGAAAGTTTAAACACATATTCTACAATATATACAAAGTAGCATAATTCACCTATTAGCTACTTCAACCAAGTATTTGGTTTATTATACCAGAAGACTTAATAGTAAAATACATGTAATAAATGGAGAAATCTTGTAAAAATAAGACTATTTTCGTCAATCCCTTAAAAGTTGTCCATCAATGACTTGCATGCAGTTTGACCTTGTTGCCTTTCCTTCCAATTGCACTTTTGTTTTTAAGAAAAAAAGTTCACTAAACAATGTTAAGTGTTTATGCTTAAACATAATTAAGTTCTCTCCCATATTGATAAACTAAAGATTAAAAAGTAATAGTTTTTTATTCACTACTCCAAAAATAATAGTATTTTGTGATGTTAAAAGATATAATAGTGTTATTTAAAATAAAATTGCATTGTAATATATAGCACTCAACACTTCTCTTAGAATAGATTTATAGCGCTTTTCTTAAAAAACGTTGTAATATGTACACATAAAGCGCACTTGTTTTACTAGTTTTATAGCGCTTTTTGAAAAGCGCTTTTTGAAAAGCGCTTTTCTAAAAAGCGTTGTTTGTAAAAAGCTTTAATTGATGTACTAGTTTTACAATATTTTTTTTCACAAAAGCGTTGAAATAGGTGAATTCTTATATTAGTTTTACAACACTTTCTCAAAAAAAAAAAAACATTATAGTAGGTGGCATTTTATAGCAGTTTTTATTAAAAGCGTTGTAAATCTGATTGACATTTTTCAATGGCATTTTTAAAAAAGTTATGGTTTGTATAAACAAATCTTTGATGACATTTTTTTTAAAGAAGTGTAGTCTTTTAATTTTTTTTCCAAAATCATATATTCATCAAGCACATATTGACACACTTACAATTTTTTAATTCAAAACAAGTTCAATTACATATTCACAAGAACAAGTTCAATTACATCGGTACTGTATTCAATACATATTCACAACAGCAATATCATATTCACAACAATTACATATTCACAATATCAATTAAATATGCACAACAACGATCATGTCAATAATTAAAATAATGATCAACAATTTCCAGCAATTTGCAGTATGCCAATTTCCCAACAATTTCTTATTTTACCCTATGGTAACAAAAAATAAACTAAACTAATTAAAATAATGATCAGTTTACACAAAAATATACAATATATAATAGTTTACAATGTGAAACTCACCTATTAACAAATTATATAACTTTTAGTTCGATCACATACTGACATCAGCATTCCTTTATTTCTTCAGTTAGATCACTTTCAAAGTATATTAAATTGGAATTTTCAAAGTACTATGCGAAATAATATTTGAACATAAATAAGTTAGTATTATATATATATATATATATATATATGAAAATCAATATATAATGAAATAACGTACCGTTTCTGGATTTATATTTTGAATAATATCAACAATCTCCTTCATGAATCGCAATATATAGTATTCAGAGTCTGTGTTGTTAGTTTGATGAGGACACTATAAAATAAAACATGGCGCAACAACCAAAATTTGGTTGACAACTTTGTTTACACAACTGATAGAGTATCATAAATTAAGAAAGATATAATTACCCTGAATTATATGGCGCAAGAAACAATTTATCCTTCTCTTTATTTGCCAAAAGTGTATCAACGACATATTTTTTGACGTTAACTGGATTGAGTTTAAACATGGATGACTTATGGGGAGATAAGAATGAAATATATCTGACAATTTACGCACACAAACCAACTTCTCATACAAAAACCTTCAATGAAAATATCAAATTAGATTAATTACCAATAAATGTGGCAGTGATGCAATTAAAATTAATTACCAACAAATTAGATTATGAACAGTGATGCAATTACCTAATGTATATGCTGATGACAGTAGCACTCGACTCCTTATGATTGAGAAGTTCATATATGTGCTATTTATCCAGTAACTCTTCATACTCATATCTGAATATATCTTTCTCCATGTAAGTACCTATTGCTGTAACACCCTAAATTTGATAATAAACTATTTTATTAATTAAATAGGATTTTAAATAATTAATTTGATGTTAAAATTATTTTAGAATATATGTTGATAAATTTTGTGAGTAAATTTTGTTATAAGGATATTTTCTGTGATGTGTTGGTTTGATAGATATTATATTTAATAAGCAATATAAATAATAAATATTTTATTTTATTATTATATATATTTTTCTAAAAATAATAGTATTTTAGTGTAATATTTTAATGAACAAGATTTTATATGATTTTAAGTGTATAAGTGAGTTTGTTATTAATATCATATTTTCTCATATATTTGACTAATGTTAAGTGTGTACATATTTATATTTTAATCATTTTTAAGTATCTCTTATTTTAATTATTTCTAAATATATCTTATTTTAATTATTTATTCTATAAATAATTATCTTGAGATCCTAGTAATATTTCAGTCATTAGAAATATGTTTTTTTATATATTGATTATTTTAATTACTATAATTTATAAAATATTAGTAACGTTTGGAAAACTAAATGGTGCTTGGAGGAATATTGAAAAGGAAATTAAACAAATATTAATTTTATTTCCACAAAATAAAAAAATAATAATAGTAAAACAAAAATATAAATAAAGAGACCTTGTGAACCCTAATTTTTACTAAAATAAAACAAAACAAAGAAAAGGGAAGGGAGTTGGACAGGCAGCCTTAGAACTAAAGAGTAAACACAACAACAACCTATCGTTTGACATTGGTGAGCCATAACTGTCCCAGAAAAGTTTCTCTGTTTTCGTCCAAATTTCAGTATGTTGTTTTACTCATTTATCTATTCAATTAAACACAATTTTTCAGATTTTTAACAACCCGAATTTCTTCCTAAAATACCGATTTCTCCGTTTACAAAAATCCTTATTTTGCACCGTTCTCCTTCACCTTAAGTCCAATTTGAGTGAAACCAACGCCAAAACGACCGTGTGAAAAGTGGCTATATTATCCACTTATTGGGTTTCTAATTTATGGTAATTTTTCTTGATCGAATTTCGAATTTAGTTTTTAGAGTATCTTCTCATAATTTATTTTTAACGTTTACCCATAAACTATCGAGTTAGATCGATTGAAGGACAAAGAGTCAATGAACAAAGGTTGTTTGCTCGTGGAATCGTATTCGTATGTGAAAGCTTCAAAATAAGGTAAGGGGTGAGAGAGCGTTTGAATTCATGAGTATAATATATTGTGAGATGAACGGGAAAACCGTATTTCCCAATTATTCATCTGGGGTTCGCTACGTATGGCAGATGCCCTTTGAGGGATAAATTAATTAATTTACAAATATTGAAATTGTGAGAATAAAATATAGAATAGAAATATTTGCAATATGTTGATTGATTTAATTTCATTGAATATGTGAAATTGATATTATTGTGATATTGAGTGTCGACTTAAATTTATATATATATATTTGTGTGATTAGATGAGTTTATGTGATGTGATAACAAAAGATGGATGTGTTGTGGTAGTTTTATGTGATGATGATGATGTATGGCTAATTATTGTGATGTTATAAATTTGTGATAAGTTTATGTGATGATGTTTGATTGATGATAGTGATGCTATAAATTTGTGATGAGTTTATGTGATGAAATATGATTAATGATAGTGATGTTGTGAATTTGTGATGAGAATATTGAAGTAACCCCATAATTGGTGAAATAATTATGATTTCAATTTGTGTTTGAGATGACGGTTTTAATGGAGTATCATAAACCAACGAGGGGAGAAAATAAATATTGTGAATTTGTGAAGTGGAGATTATTTTGTCATCATATAGGTAGGGCCTGACAAGCCTAGTGATTCTGGGGAAGTACAACTAAATGAGCCTGATCGTGGCGGTCTACTGTCGAGCCTTAAGGCAAGATTGTTAGACCTTGGAGGTATTCTGGTGGGGAATTCCTAGGTGACTTGGAGGTAGCACTCCAAATGTCGGGAGCTAGCATGCAACACACGTTTACCTCGACTGTCACGTATATGTGTCTCGGGTTGAGTTGAGGGGATCTATGAGGACATGGCCAATTTGAATTGTCCGTCCACCGAGATGGTGGCATAGTATCATGGCCTCCTAACCAAGTACTTCAGAGTTAGAATGGTACCACATTGTGAAGTAGAGTCTAAGCTCATGCATATCATTGCATTTTCTTGTGATTGTTTTGTTGTGATTGATGTGTTTCAAAGGTAATATTAATTAGATGATTTGATGCATATTATAATGAGATGATTATTTTACTTGAGTGACTTTGATGTTATAGTATGATACTATTTAATTAAATATTTTGATATATCGTAAATTGATTATGATACGGTTCTATTATGATTGTTTGCGTGTTCTTCTTACTCATATTATACTATTAACATGATTTCAAAACTCACCTCCTTCGTTGTTTGTGTTTGACTGCCTGGGCCCTATGTTTGCGAAATCGCAATTATTACAGGTTAATGAGTCTTGAAGTTCAAGTTTGGGAGGAACCCCGCTCTGATAGGTGATACCGGGAAAATAAGGATTTTAATTTGTATTTTACTTATTTAATTTGAATCAAATTTTTGTATGAAAACCTTAGAAGTACTAGTAAGTTTTTAGAATTAAACCAAGTAATTATACTTAAATCAAGTTTATTGAGATTAAATTGTTTTATTTGAGTAATAAAATTTGAATTGTTACATGTGTACTTTGAGAAACGTCATATCCTAAATTAGTTACAAAAGTTTTTAATTTCTTGAAAATATAATTTTATTTATCCGCTGCAAATGTTATAGAAATATGATACAAATTATTATATATATTATTTTGGGATTTAGGGTGTCACAATTGCATCTCCCAAAAACATCATATCTCTATTGTTGTCAGGTATTGGTAATAGTGCATGTGGTTCAAAAGTAATCACAGGTGACACTTTAACATGGTCTACAGGGATCAGAGTATGATATAATACTTTTCCCAAGGTATTATACAGTGTTCCTTTTCCAACCATGCGATGACTAGGGGAGGATAAATATAGCACGCAGGATGAGACACCCTAAATCAATGGTTAATACATAAGTATGTGAAACAATTAGGTTGAATGAATTTCTTATTTCATTAATTAATTAATTACCTCTAGAAGACTTTTACGACCAATGTTGCAACTACCATTTTCACTATCTAGTTGTATTACACGTTGACACTCCAAAAGTTGCTTTTCCTTATTCGTTTTCACAAAAAATGCAATTTGCTATGTTAGGATTTCCAACTTATTTAGTACTTCCTCATTAGATGGATTTGTGTGATTCTCATGTGAAAAATAGTTTTTTGGAGTTACACCAAATCAATTACCCCTCACACGACTAGAATATTCAGAAACATTAAATACCTTACCAAGTATGTCCCTACAACTAACTTGTTTATTCTCCTCTGGATTTTCATAACATTGTTCTAGATTCTCCTAAATACATGTGTGATTAAAAATATAAGTTCAATATCATTTTAAAAATACATTATTAAAAAATATTAAAGAGATAATATACTTACACAATGTGTTATCACTTGTTGAACATTTTCATTATCAACTATTTCATCTTTATTCACACGAGCCTCCTTCCACAAAATATGACGACCTAATGGTTGATCAAATTTCGTCTCTTGAAGCTATTCGTTAAGGCATAAAAAAAAATATTAGTTAGAAACTATAGTTTATCATCTACCACATTATATAAAAGTGAAGTTTAGTTACAATGTTTTGCTCTAAATGCGCATACCCCATACACAATTTTTTGTATGGATACATTGGATTTTTTACTCTTAATTTCACGATTTGTCGTACTTATACTCTATATAAAAAAAATAATGATCGTGTAAAAAAATACACTATGAATATGAATAAAATACAAATGCCAATAAATTAATATTACCAAAAAAGAGGGGTTTGTACGTTTTGCTACAACTTAAGTAGAAATTTGACAAATGAGATCTAAATCATTTGTGTATTTTTCCGGCAACTCTAAACACAATTTTTTCACACCTCATCAACGTTAAAAGCTGACTGCAAACCAAATAAAGATAGAGTATGAGTAAAAGTATTTCAACGGAAAAAAATTCTAAGTAAGAAAAAATAGAGTAAAAAAGTTACTTGTATATAAGGATGGGAATAGGCTAGGCCGTCCGTCAGGATGTCTATGGTTTGGCCTACTTATGGCCTGACCTGGCCTGTTTAACAAAAAGGCTAGGCTCAAGCTGTTTTTAAAGCCTATTTATGTAAATAGGTCAGACTCAGGCTTATAAAAAGACCTATTAGACCTGATAGGTCAGCCTATATATATTTTATTATTTATTCCATTCTCCATTTTTTTCTTCTAATTTCCATTGCACTCACTCCAATAAATAGGTATGTAAGCAACATATTTTTTTTTTATTAAAACCAATACTATTTATTTGTTACCTTTATATTTTATAAAAATCAGTACTATTTATTTGTTTCTTTATATATATTATTAGTATATAAACTTGGAAACCCAATTGTTTATTATTACTGAATTTAAGTTTGTTTGAGAGGATTTGTTTAGAGGTAATATTTTGAGTTATTTGAGAGATAATAAAGTGTGTTTGTTTCAATAAAAAGATTATTCTTTTAAATCAAAAATCATTTTTTATTTAATATATTATATATATATATATATAAAGGTAACAAATAAACAATTATCCAAACTTACATAATTCTCCGTATATCAATACTAATGTACATATATATATATATATATATATATATATTATTACTGAATATGATTTTGTTTGAGAGGTAACAATGGGTGCGTTTGTTTCAAGAAAAAATCTATTCTTTTAAACCAAAAATCATTTTTTAAGGTTAAAAGGGTGTTTGTTTCAGAAATAAAATAAAAAAATATTTTGTTAGAAATGTATCTCTGCCTGAGTGACTTCCTTCCAAGTTTCTTTTCCTAAAATATTAAATTAATGTCAAGTTTATAAGTTGGTGAAATGTGATGATTAATTGAATATAAATTAATAGATATATATTATAAATAGTAATTACCATATAATATTTAATTTCTCCAGTAGACATGGAACCTCCCTTATGAGTACTGGTACCCCTCTCAGATGCTCTATTAATCTTTGCTTTTTTTCTCTTCTGTTTGTAAGCATCTGTGTTCCATTTCCTCCACAAAGTACTCCAAACATTTTCACCAATGAAAAATACATTTTTTTTAAATAAATTATAAATAAATTATTAACCTTAGAAAAAGTCAAAGGTTAATATTTTTTACCTAGTATTTATTTATTTATTTTTTAAATTTGCTCATTTATTTATTTGTTAGTTTTTAGCTTAGTGTCTAACATAAATGTATTTTTTATTTTGTTTTTGAAGGTTGATAAACAAGAGATACAAATCACCTTGAAGATTTGATATCATATTTTTGTCATTCATTGGGCTTTGAATGTGTTTTGTTGGTTGATATGTATAACTGTTTATGGGGTTCATTTTGTTTTATTTGTAATTTTTGAAGGACTTTTTAGAGTTTGTTAATTATGAATTCATTTAATGTTGGCTTAATTGTAGTTTTAGTCCCTCTAGTTAACTGCATCATCAAAGTAGTCCCCCTATTTTGTTTCTTTCTAATTTTGGTCTCCAAACAGAATTTTTGTCCAAAACTTGATGAAATTTCAGTTTTTAAAGTCGTACTAGACCATTTATGATCATAGCTTTCAAGTACAATTATTGAAAATAAGATCCTGATGTATGGTGTGACTTGAATAAATGCAAAAAAATAAATGAAATTTCATCAAGTTTTGAACAAAAATTATGTTTGAAGGACCAAAACTAGGGAGAAACAAAATGGGGGGACTACTTTCGCAATTCAGCTAAAATAGGGGGACCAAAATTGCAATTAACCCTTTTTTTAATTGTAAGGTTGTTGCATTACAAACTTGCTAATAATTATTTTATTAGATTTAATTATAATTTTATTATTTTTTCTTGTATAAAAAGGCCTAGTTTAACCTATTTAAAAAAATATAAAATATAACATTTAAATATTTTAATGTGAATAAGGCTTTTAAATAGGCTTACAGGTTAGACCATGATAGGTCGTAGGCCAGGCTCAGGTCTTTCAAAGTCTGGTCTGACCTGGCCTATTCCCACCCCTACTTGTATATCATTCCACGATATATCTTTAGCATCCTTCAAAACTTTATTTCTCCCATCATCAATTGTTATTGGGATAGTTTGAAGAACAACCGCACCAGTGTAACTTACCATCATTGAACAGTTAGGCTCAATTTGCTGACCACTTTGATTCCATCCCACCTAATAAACTCATATAGTAAGTGCATGCTTTCAAAAAAGATAAAAAATAAATTCTAAACAAAGTATAGTATACCTCAAATTTAATTTCATTACTTCTTGCTTTGATGACCTTTTGCATAATAGTTGTCCTACGTTTAACTTCATTTTCATAACTCTTAGGATTGACAACTTCATCATTTTGTCGATCTAAATCATTGTTGGAATCCATTTATCTACACATTTCACACAGTATAATTATAAGTTCAGTATAACTTCAACAAGTTCAACATGCAGTAGTCTAAGTAGCAGTATAAGTTCAACATGTAGTTTAATGACAACAACAAATTAATAAATACAATACATAACAACAACAATCTCTGAGTTTGCTTAAGTAGGAACAACGAAAAGAGGGCGCCGAAATACGTATGGAGAAAGTTCGTATTGAGGGTTTGCAGTATGGTTCGTATGGATAGGGTTCGTAGGGATATTAGTGATGATGGTTCATAGGGATAGTAGTGAAGAGGGATAAGATGGTCAATAGCGTTGGTATGGAGAGTAACGAAGATGGAGAGTAACAAATATAAGGAGGTTTTTGTAGGGAGAGTACGTAATGAAGAAGAATTTGAAACGATTTCTTATTATTAGTTTACTTAAAGACCATATTACAACGCTTGTCCCAAAAGCGCTTTAAAATATCTAAAAGATATAACCCTATTATAGCGCTTTCACAATAAGCGCTTTAAATGACTATGTAAAAAGCGCTTTAAAAGACTATATAAAAGCGCTAAAAGACATAATCCTATTACAACGCTTTTACAACAAACGCTTTAAATCACTATATAAAAGCGCTAAAAGACCTAGCCCTATTACATTGCTTTTACAACAAGCATTTTAGAAGAGTATATAAAAAACGCTTTAAAAGACAATATAAAAGTGCTATATTAGCGTTTTACAGCGCTTATGGACAAAAAACGTTGTAAATGATTAAAAAAGTTGTATATGAGCATTTATAAAAGCCATTTATAGTGCTTATAGAACAAGCGTTGTAAAATGTTTGTGAATTAATTTTTTGAAAGCTTTTACACCGTTTACAAAACAAGCGCTGTAAATTATTTTTAATTTAATTTAAATTATTTGTTCAATATAAATATGCTAAATTACAAGTCCTTGATTAGTTTTTGTAAAATACCTATATTTTGATTTTTTTTTCCCAAATAAATAGTTAAATACATAAAATCAATACTAAATTACATGATCAGTTCAAATTGGGATCAGTTCAAGTTCAAGGAAAATTCTCATTCAAACATAGCTTTTTCAAGTTCAAGTTTGAAGTTCAATATAAGCAGAAAATCGAATACAGTTCAAGTTAAATCCTAAAATACTCAGTTCTGGCAGGTCAAACACTTAAGTTACATGATTTTAGTATAATCACATGATGAGTTCAAATTACATGGCTTATATAAAACACTAAAACAACTTAAGATGTCCTTCTTCTTTTCCATATGGGATTCACATTTGTTTGTCCTTTAACGATGTAAAATGAAAGATTAATCCAAATTCCTTCATCATGATCATCTCTAAGATATAAATCATCATCAATTGAATCAATTTCACGTGGTTGTGATGTCGCAAAGAAAGGAACATTACCAACATCTTCACCATTATTGTTCACAAAACTTGCGGTATCATATTGTTTCCGTTGCCCTTTATACATCCCATTCTTTCATGACTTGTTGAAGTTGTTCCTATATACAAAATTAAAAAAAATTAAAAATTAAAATTGTTAATTAATATATAATCATTTAGAGGACTAATTAATATATAATAATTACCTGAATTATTTGTGATAATCCATAAGTATGCTCATTTGTTTCAGGATTAACATGAAGATAGCGATGTATCTCTGCCTGAGTGACCCCCCTTTCAAGTTTCTTTTCCTAAAATATTAAATTAATGTCAAGTTTATAAGTTGGTGAAATGTGATGATTAATTGAATATAAATTAATAGATATATATTATAAATAGTAATTACCATATAATATTTAATTTCTCCAGTAGACATGGAACCTCCCTTATGAGTACTGGTACCCCTCTCAGATGCTCTATTAATCTTTGCTTTTTTTTTTCTCTTCTGTTTGTAAGCATCTGTATTCCATTTCCTCCACAAAGCACTCGAAAAATTTTCATCAATCCAATTCGGACGTTTTTCCTCGCCCTTATTACGTGCGTACGCCAACATAGATGACATACACTTGGAAAAGTGATGGCCAAAAGAAGTCAAAACTGCAGCATCATGCTCTATTTTCCATGTACATTTAGTCTGTTGTTTGTTTAAATTTAAAAAATATTAAAAATATAATTCAATTAAGCAATCAAATGTATAATTAGTAATTAAATAAATTAATCTAATCACTTGCTTTGAAACAATGTAAAAATTGATCAATTTCACTAAATTGAGGTGTCTTATCCTCTTTTATCTCACCCCAAGACAACCATGGTTTTTTATATTTCTCTTGTATGACTTCAGCAATTGCCTTTGCAGATGATTTAAAAGGAAGATATATTCAAAGTTTACATGCAAATTAAATATAAAAATGAATTAATAAAATAATGTAACATCCAATAATGAAATATTTAACAATCATAATTTAAAATAGCATTGGTGACAATATGGTTGTAGCAATCAACACATTCGGGTTCCATTATTTCATCTATGGTATAAGGCCTCTATAGGGACCTTGGGATATAGAGGAATAACTCCACCACTAGTACCAATCGTTAGCATCGACATGAGAGATGGGTCATTAACAACACGTGATTTAGCAACTTTTTTCTTACCACGTGATGTGTTGGATATTCCTCGTATTCCCACTGTTCCCATTCCTCTTGATCCTTCTAATCCTCCTACTCCCGACACTGAAGCCATGTATATATATATATATAAAGTGTCGTTCATATTTTACATTACAATATAATATTATATATATATATATATACATATATAATGCATATTTAATTAATTAATTGTCTTCGTCATCATTATCATCGTCGTCGCCATTTGATTAGTGAATTAAGTCACTGCCTTCATCATTCTCTAATTCTTCTATTTCTTGTTCATCAACTTGTTCTCTAATGTTTGACTCATGACAAAGTTGACTAATAGTCTCATCTCCAATCACATGATCCAAATTTGACATTTCATCCATTTGATATGCAACTTCCTCATTTTGACCTGTTGCAACTTCTTTTATTCCACTCGTTAGTCTTGTTTTGATTGCAGCACACCAACCTTGTTTGCTTCTGATAGTTGATGGATAAGGAACATAATACACTTGTCTTACATTATGGGCCAGGGCAAATAGATCAAACCGTGGATATTTTTTGCTCATATGAATTGTCTACAGTATTGGATATCAAATTGATCTTAGTTCCTCTGTTAGATGGATCAAACCACTTACAGTAAAACAACACCACTTTTTTCACACAATCTAGGAACGTATAGTCAATTTCGTAAATATGCTTAATTATGTAGTAAAAATCTTCTAATACACCACTATCAGACACACTTTTCATACAAACTCCACTATTAATTGTTTCTTTTCCTTCGGTCCAAGCTTCAATGTGAAATTTGTATCTATTGACGTAATAGGTGTGTCATTCTTTGAAACTTCTACTCGGGCCATAAATAAGTGCCTCAAGTGGATGTTGATAGGAGTTTGTTCTTCGAGATGTACTTGTTGTTGAAACTATAATGGAAAATTTGAATGTATATCAACAGATGATTGTCCTGTAGTTAAAAATGCCCTGATTGATGACCATATATATGGTGAATATCAATTTAATCATATAAATATAATCAAAAATAAGAGGAATTTAAAACGTACTCAATGTATGGTTTAACTTCAATGCAACTAATCAAAATGTGAACGTATGCCGCATTAAAAACTTTGTCACTTGGCCAGAAAATCGGAAAATTCCTACCAGCATGATAACCAGACAAGTAAAAAACTGATAAAGCATGTGGATGACGTATAACTCTATCAGTAGCATTTCTTTCGTTAACTAGTGACAGCGTTTCGTTGTTGAAATAATGAGAACAAAAGTGTGTTGTTTCACGGTGTAGGTAAGATGAACAAATAGAGCTGTCAACTCTAGCTTTATTTTTCACCGATCGTTTTGAATAACCCATGAACCTATAATATAAAAAGAGATGTACAATAAGCTCCATGTATATATATATATATATATATATATATATCACCTGTCAAATGGATACATCCATCTATACTGAACTGGTCCACCAAGCCTAGCTTCACTTGCATGATGCACTGAGAGATGCTCCATAAAATCAAAAAACCCAGGAGGGAATACTTTCTCCAACTGACATAGAATCATTGGAATGTCATTTTCCATCTTGATGAGATCTTTATCAATGAGTGTTGAAGAACACAAATTCTTGAAATATTGACTCACTTCAATAAGTAGGTTCAATACATGTGCCGATAAAGCACTAAAGGCAATATGAAGTAAACACTCTAAAAATATATGACAATCATGACTTTTCATCCCATGCATCCTCCCATTTTCCACATCAGCACATCTTACCAAATGATAACAATAACCGTCAAGCGTCTTCAACTCTTTGATCCAACGATAAACAGATTTGGCTTCATCAGTAGATAAAGTGTAATTCGCACAAGGTTTTAGGGTCTTGCCGTTTTGTTCTAACAACAACAAATTTGGTCGCCTGCAATATATACCTATGTCTTTTTCTAGCTTTGTCATTATCTTTTGTTTTCACTTTCACATTCATCACAGTATTAAATATGTTGTCAAAGAAATTTTTCTTGATATGCATAACATCGAGATTATGTCTCAAAAGATTATCTTTCCAATACGGTAGATCCCAAAAAATACATTTTTTTGTCCAATTGTGTCATTGTTTGTAACCTTGTGGTTTACAAGCCACACCATTAACAACATGTACCTTTGGCATATCTTTTACTTTATTCCAAATTTATTCTGATGTCAATTTAAGCGGGGGTCATAGACTTTCTGCATAGCCCTTCATAAATGCAGTTTTGTTCCTTCTAAATGCATGATCAGCAGGTAAAAACCTACAATCCGAGTCAAACCACGATGCCTTCCCGCCAAAAATATTATATAAATTATGTGTGTGTGTGTGTATCTATATATATATTTGACATACTTTATATGTCAATTTAGGGGAGCATTTATAAACAATATAATAAATTATTATCAAAACTATAATTATATAAACCGAAATAAAATTTTAAATGATGCTTAATGAAATTTTTCATAAAATTATTAACTCCTTATATGTAAACAAAAATAGATATTGTTAAAGTATATAAATTTTGTGTACTAACTCAACTACGACTCTTTTAAATAACTAACAAAAAATATTAATATCATCAATTTTAATAATTTTTTTTTAAAAAAATAGTTATATTAAAATCATTAAGTTTTACATGTGTTTCAAACTTTTATTTATCATATATTATGTAAACAACATAATTTCTATTTTTTATAAATAAATCTATAATAACACATATTTAACTAATCTATATTTTAAAAATAATATAAATATAATTATAAAATCACATATATATTTACTATTCTAAATTTAAAATGTATAAAATACTAACTTGATGTTGGGTAGTGTCTGACCTGAAGCTTTCACATAGCTTAGAACTCTTCGAAGTAAACACAATATCACCACTGTCAAAAAAGAAATTAATAATATTAATTGCATAAATAACTTCAAAATAAAAATAAAAACAAAAAACTAAATATATAATATAATATAAACTTACCAAAATTCAAGCAGACTTGGAGGAATAATTTTTGTAGAGAGAAATTGGAGAGAAAATTTAGAAATATGGTTTAAAGAGGAGGTAGAAGTGAAAAACGATAAGAGGAGTGAAGTGATATTTATAGAATATGATTGATCCTTTATGGCGGTCAAAGCAACCATAATGAGCAACCGATATATGGTTTTTGTGGCGGCCAAAACAGTCAGAAAGGCGAGCATTTGTGGCGGCCTGGATGGCCACAAATGGCAATGGTACTTTGGGATTTTGTGGCGGCCTTTGTAGCCACAACGGTAACGGCTATAAGCGTTTGTGGCAGCCAGGGCGGCCACAAATGCCAACGTGACTTTGGGATTTTGTGGCGGCCTTTGCAGCCAAAAAAAGTAACGGCTCAGGCATTTGTGGCGGCCTGCGCAGCCACAAATGGCTTGCCTTTGCGGTGGCCTTTCCCCTCACAAATGGTTGATTTTGTGATTGAAAAAGCCCTCACTAAAATCTTAAAAATTTAGGTGGATTTTGTGGCTGCCTAAGCCCTCACAAAATCACAACATTGTGATTTTGCGAGGGCTTAGGGAGCCACAATATCCACCTAAATTTAAAAGCTTTTGTGAGGGCTTTTTCAGAACCACAAATTAAGACCAATTTCAATTTTTGTAATTGTGAGGGTTTTTTTCGACCACAAAATATTTGTAAAGTTGGCCACAAATGAGGGGATTTCTTGTATTGAAGAACCAAATGTACAATTCCTGTTAAATTTTTTATTTTATAGGTATATTGTAACACTCCAAATATTTTATAATCAACTTATTATTTTACTAAAAATTCTATCATTTATAATTTTTTTCGCCGAAATTCATGTATTTATACTAATCTCTTAAGTCTTATTTAACCAAAAATGATTATTTGTTATTCAAGAAAAACTTTATAAAAAAAGTTTTTACTAGTGTGTATGTTTGTTATATTTGATGAAGGAATTAGAATTAAAACACGACAGATGTTTTAATTCTAATTTTTAGTAGTTCACTTTGTAGTCAAATGCAACTTATCATTATTACATTTTATTAGATATAGTACTTGAATATTATGTTCTTATGCTTTGTTTAGTTCCTTGCATGTGAATATTGGGATGTCTTTAGTGCGTGGGATGTCTTTAGTGCGTGTTGTTGAAAGATGATATATTTATGATGAAAAATGTAGGTTTTATTTGAATGTATGTGATTTGTGTTGATGACTCTAAGATGTAAATTGTTTGTTCGCCTTCTTTTGTTATTTTGCATGATGTTGATATATAAGTGTATTTTCTAAGATTAATTGATGTTCAAAAGGTTGTTTTTAGGGTTAGAGTGGGATGATTGCATTGCATTTCGTGAAACATTTTGTGTATCCTATCAAATTTGCTAAGAAAATTTGTCTACTTGAAATATGGTCGTTTTTGTTTCGCTAAGCGAATAGCCCAATCTAGGGCATGTTTTCGTATGTTTTATTGAGCGTTCTAGTATAATAATAATCTACTATTCAATTTAAGAAATTATGATCATTAGAATAAACTTTAGGACCGCTTAAATATTTGTTGAACGATAACTTTTTTCATGAGTGATGCATGTTATTACTTTTTCTTTTTTAATATTATGATAAATGAAGTAGTTTTGATTAAGAGTATCTTTTATAAGTTAATTAATTCAAAAATATAACTTTAATGAAATATGATTTACGAAAAATTCATAGAATTTCTTCTGTAACGAAGAAATTGTCCTTCAATGAGGAAGGGATATAGCTTATGTGAGTTTATTATCGTTATCCAATAGAGGATAATACATAAAGGAACAGTAGTGTGACGCTTCTAACAGTCTTGACGTCTGATCTAGCTTATTCATACGCTTGCATTGTTCAAGTGCTTTACGCCTAAAAGATCTAGATCACGAACTTAGGGAATTGAAGGATTAATTATATAGAATTTATAGTGATATGAGATTATGCTTTATGCAAATTTTTCCTCCACACTAATTTCTCAAATTTCGCCTCGTTCAATTAAGAGGTAATTAAAAATATCATTTCTATCACCATTTTTTTTTTCATTTTTTATTTATTTATTTTGATTGTTAATATTTTGCGATTAAAACTTTCATCCTCCTTTCCTTTAAAACATGTTGCTAATGCAATGAATATTATGGTTCTCCACTATTGTATCTTCTTCGGATAAAGTTTGTAAATTCTTCAAATTAATTCTATTTCAATTTTGTGTAGACTGAGTTTATAAATTCTTCAAATAAACTCTTCTTTAATTTATGATAAAATCTTCATTGAATGTTAATCAAATATTCTTCAAATATTCATAAAATGTTGATTAAATATTCTTCAAATTTTCATTAAATATTGATAAAATATTCTTCAAATATTGACCATATCTTCTTTTCAAGTTGGTCAAAGATTTTCTTCAATTATAAATGTGAATCAAATCTTATTTTAAATTTTCATCAATTATAAATTTGAATGAAATCTTATTTTACATTTTCTTCAATTATAAATTTGAATCAAATCTTATTTTAAATTTTATTCAATTATAATTTTGAATCAAATCTTATTTTAGATTTTCTTCAATTACATATTTTAATCAAATGTTATTTTAGTTTTTCATAAATTATAATTTGGAATCAAATCTTATTTTAAAATTTCTTCAATTACATTAATCTTCTTTCTTACTCTTTGAAGTGAAATATATTATTTTCATAAAATACTTTTGATAACATCAAAACTCTAAATGTAAAACCAACTAGTTCCAACATAGCTTTCATGGATAATTTATCAAGGAATACTAATACATCATCAATTAATACACGAGTTTAACCAACATAACTCCAATTAAATTAAACCATCATACAAACATGTTGATTTTCCAAAAAGAACTTCAAATAAATTAACCAAGAAAGGCACCGGAGCGTAATTTTTTTTTAAGATTAAATAAATTTTTTCTCCTTATATATATACTAATTTTGTTTTTAGTTATTTTAAAAAATTTCTTTAAATAATAGAGTCTCAAATATTTTGAGTCAATAAATTTGATCTCTCTACTTTTAAGTTAATTCATATGTATCATTTTAATCTCTCTAATATAAGGATCTTCCCTACAAAATTTAAATTTTTTTAACAAAAAAATAAATTAAATATAAATTTTTAAGTGTTAAAAGAAAAAAATATTTAATTCATAAATTATTAAAAAAAATATAAATTTTATTGAGATTTTTTTATAATATTTTAAATAGATATTATTCTAAATCTTTTATTTTTGACAACAATCTTCTAAATATTTTATTTTTGACGACAATCTTCTAATTTTTTTTTACAAGTATCTATTTTTGAGATTTGTTATACAAATATTATTCTCTATAAATATTGTCAAGGTAACAAAATATTTCCTTAAGTTTATTCACATATATCTGTTAAATTCTTTTTCACAAAATGCACTTTGTTTTCTCTTCTCCCATGACTTCAGATCCAGACATTAAAGAAGCTAATGCAATTTACATCAAAGAGTTAATAATAATTGTCATACTCATACTAATTTTTGTTCTTTATAACGTTTATGACTGCATATGCCACCGTCGTCGTTGTCGTCTTACAACTACTTCAGTTCTCAAATCACTTCCCCCCACATTCACTCACTCTTCTTCATCCTCCACCACCGACGGTACTCTCTATGACTGTGTCGTCTGCTTGTCAGAGTTCACTGACGGAGATGAATGTCGTACGCTTCCTAATTGTAACCACCATTTCCATTCCCATTGCATTGACATGTGGCTCGCTTCTCACGTTACTTGCCCTCTCTGTCGAACTATGGTTCAACCTGAAACGGTTCACCCCAACATTGAACCTTCAAGTACGGAATTGGGTGATGAAGGTGGCTCGCATTTACCTGAACCGATTAGGTGTCCAAGAATACCATTAAATTTTAGTGTAATAGTAGTACCAGAGTTGGATACCGGGTCGGGTCATACACCACAAGATAACGAGGTCAATATACTTGTTGAATAGACTTTGCAGTATAATCTCACATAATATGATGGATGACATGGCCACTGATGCAAAATAACAAAGTAACACCACCGCTTTGAAGAAATCAATGATTAATTACTGAATTAATTTCAACAAGTAGATTGATGTGTTTTTTTATTTTTATTTTTTATTTTGGAACAAGATTCATGTTGATTTATTGAGATAGGTTGAATTTTATTTCCGTAGGTTATCCTGTATTGTTTTAGTTGTCTTGCTTTTCATGGTTATTAATAATAGATACATTTGTTGGAAATATCTTTTTTTTTTCCAAATATTTAATGGTGTGAAGGGTTCGCTCTTTTTTGTTTGATCAAATTGAATTATATTTTGTGTCTATACACCTAGAAAAGACAATTATAGTGATCAAACTCTCACATTTAATTACATTTAATGTTATGATCTAATTGACAGAGAATCACATCTGAAAGATGCGAGAATGTGTTTATTTTTATTTAATTAGTATTTATTACTACTAGAATGTCATGATCTAATTAAATTTTTATTTTGGGACAAGATTCATGTTGATTTATTGAGATAGGTTGAATTTTATTTGGCTAGGTTATATCATGTATTGTTTTAGTTGTTTTGCTTTTCATGGTTATTAATAATAGATACATGTGTTGGAAATTTTTTTTCTTTCCAAATATTTAATGGTGTGAAGGGTTTTGTTCTTTTTTTCTTGATCAAATTGAATTTTATTTTGTGTCTATACACATAGAAAAGATAATTGTAGTGATCAAACTCTCACATTTAATTACATTTAATGTCATGATCTAATTGACAGAGAATCACATTCGTACTATGCGAGGATGTGTTTATTTTTATTTAATTAGTATTTAATTTGTTAAAAAACTTAATTAATTGGTTGTTTGTAATGATAATGTTTATGTTCGCCTACACCAAATAATTTCTTGACTTTGTTTCCAAATGAATAAATACTGTGAAACTGAATATTGTAAGATTCTTGAATTGAAGTTCTATTTGTCAAATTATTAAACAAAGTGACATAAAATACAGAAAAAATATGTTACAATTAAACGAGATAAATTACTTTAAATGTAATTTTGTCATGTTATAATTATTATTGACCGAGGAAATATTGACACAGTTCATAAAATTAAATTTGAGAGTTAGTGTTGTTTAGAAAAATTTGTTATATTTAATTAAACTTTATAGTATCGACATTTCTAATCAAATGTGTGTCTCTATATCTTATGCCGACACCACGACGCTGACACATTAATTAATATTTATGTTGAGATTTAATAATCTATTCAATCCCATGTACTTTATCACACATTCATGATTCATATTAAAAAATAAAAAGAAAAATTGATAATAGAGATACTATATAGCCCTTTAACGAAGAACCTAATTAGATTTTAAACTAACTTGTAACTAATTAATTAACTATCTAATTGATTTTTTTTCTTACAGAAATTATCTAACTGATTTTTTTCTCCTAATATAGCAACTTTGAGAAACTCAAAAGAACAAGAAATTAAAAGAAAAGAAAGATCATGGATGAATGATGATGACCATATTTTACTAAGTTGAATAAGAAAGTGAAAGAGAAATTATTTAATTTCCTGGATGATTGTGAGCAAAGATGTCCCATATACTTGGTGCTCTGCCCCCTTCATTTGCTTTGCTGCACCTTCGTACTAAAAATATCAAATACTTAATGATTTTATTTGGTAATGAGAAAACATATTTTCCATTTATTTATTTATTTAATTTTAAAGGATTAAGTATATTTTAGTCCTTATAAATCATGATCTTTAAAATTTAGTCCAACACAAATTTTATTCAATTTTAGTCTCTATTTGTATTTATAGAGAATATTATTTTTATCTCTAGAAGGACTAATACCCATTTTTTTTAATAAAAAAAAAAGTAAAAATAGAATTTGAATAAATTATTATAAATTAAACTTAAAATGTGATAATTTTATATAAAAAAATTATCTTAAATTATAAAATTGCCTCTTATTTTGTTCATGTTTCTAAATAGTTTTATAAGAAAGATACTCAAAGCAAGGGCAAAAAAGAAATTGTCAAGCCAAACACAATTACTTTGTTTTTTCTTCCAACATATAATGTCTTGTTTCAAGATAGCATGAAAAAACATAAACTTGGTAATAAGATGAGGCACTTCGAAATAAGAAATCATTAGGAAAATTGGTATGGTTAAGATAATCCACAAATTCAACTAGAATTTGTTGTATGACTGGCGATAATCTAAATTATATTTCTTTGTCAAAATTAATTTTATTTGGATATAATTCAAATTACTAAATAGCATAATTACTACGTGAAGATTGAACAACTCATTTATTAAATTTAAAGTTGAATTAATAAAGTTAAAATATAAAGGATCAACTAAAAAAGATATAATTTGTTTTATCTTTATTTAATTAATAATCGAGATTCTTGTGACTATATCTTTTTATATTAAAAATTCAAGTTTGATGGTTGAGATGAGTTAGATTTAAAATTAAAATATACTATCAAATTAATTAACAATAAAGATTTTACTTGTAAAACAAACAAATTTTTTATTAATTACATGCTTTAAATGCTGAATATAATGAAGTCTCTATAAAAATCAATGAGCAATCATCATGTGATGAAAATACAATGAAAATAATATTTGATAAAACACCAGCAATTTGGTAGAGTAATCTTCTAAAGAAGTCAATATCTCTAATCGGTACAATACAACTGTCAGAATAGTACAACAACAACTTAAAATAATACTATGAACAATACATCTCTTTCAAATCGCTCAGTGTGCTATTGTAAAATGATAAATACGCTCAACAAATCTATTTCCAACGGACATATTTTTCAGTAGTTAAAGGAAATAATTTGAACGGAAGAAGATGAGGATGACCTTCATCACATGATCAAAGGGTTATCGAAAAATAAGTTTGTCGTTTGTATGATAAAATGACAATCATTTGATCATTAAAAAAATACAAAGAAGAAAATTCTCATAAATGACTTCAACGTTGTCGTCTCTACAAATAACATGTGAACCAAAGGTTTGTAGGATTTTGGTAGTGACGCCAACAAAATAATCACATGCTTTTCATCCAAGATTTTATCGTTTGTGTTCAACTATATAATGATATGTGAGCTGGTTGATGGCATTGATATGATCATAGAGATTTCCTTCCATCTCCATTTTGAGCTAATACAACTCCATCTTCAAACAAAGATATCTCGTCAACAACATCATAGATGCTCTCAATCTTTTCCCATAAAGCCTATGATGTTGTCTCCTTCAACACACTGTATTTGATTTTGGGAGATAGAGCCAATCAGGACATACTTACAACCTTCCTTTGGATTTTGCTTCAATCACTTCCACTCATGGAAGTTGTCTTCTATTCCTCTAAACCTTGATCTATCCCTTGTCGCACCAAGAGATCTTGAAAAATACTCGGTTAAATTGTGTAATTATTTTTCCGTTAAATAATATAATCTTCAATGTTGGTGTGTTGTCTATCATTACTCTGATGTCATTTTTGAGGAAATTCCACTAACACGCCTATGGTGTTATATGTGAACACTCATCACAAATAAAGGAATAATTGAAAACGCCTATGATAATTTACGTGGTTTCGCACATCTTGTCTAACTGAAAACACCCCAACAATTATATTTAATATCTCAAATAAGATTACAATAATATAAAACCCAACCTCAAATTATGTATCACTCTACAAACTATCGCGTTTTAAGAGTTATAAGAATTGATAATAACTTCACTACAAAATATTATTTCAAGTGTTCTTACACGCACCTTTCCTCTTTGGATTAGATGATATAATACTTCAAAAGACTTCCTAATTATAGAAGAAGAATGTGTCTTCTTTTAAAAAGAGATTAATGAATAATAAATTCTAAAACCTTCTAATATTCATCCCTTTTCATGCATTTAAATGTTACACTACTATTATTTATTAAAAATTTGAATAGATTCCCAATACCGTTAAGGGTCCATTTGTTTGGAGTTTTGATATAACTAATTAATTTTTTAAACCCTAACACTAATATAATATAGGAAGAGGGTGTGGTTGCATGATTAAATATGTCTTGTCAATTTTAATTTATCGATTTATTTTATGTAACTAAAAATATTTCTCACTCTTGTGATCAATTGCAGATATTTATTCATTGAGTCAAGTAAGACTATGTGCATAGTGGGTGTTCTTTTTTAGTGTTTATTAAATTTATTTTCCCTAGATTGATTTATTTTTATTTTTCAAATAAATAATTAATTTAATTCGTTGTCCATTACTTCTATATAATATTAAAATTAAAATATCAATAATGATATTAATTACTTAAACATGTATGTATTTTATTAAGAAAAATTAATAGAAATATTAAATTAACAAATTTCAACATAGAAATTTTAAGTAGTAGGATAATGTTTCAATTTGAAGTAACAAAGACTTTTGGAACTCAAATAACATTTACAAATGAATTTATATTTAAGCTATTAGAAATAAGCTTTTTGTCTGGATTTTCAGGTGGATTTAAGCTAAAAGTTCGCAGAATACGCATTACTGCAGATTTTCTAAAGAAATAATTTTCCCACGTAAAACCTTCGTAGATAATTATTTTCTCAGGATTTTTGGAAACCGCATATAATGTTCTTACAGATATTTCTGCAAGACAATTCGAACAAATCCGCAGCAAAAATTTGACCAATAGGTATCTCTCCAAGACATTTTTCTACGATCTTTCTCAGTACATTTCCTGCAGACAATATGGCATGTAATTCTGAAGATATATTGTAGGAAATTCAACTTGAAATTAGTATCCGTGGATAAATTTGCACGAACGTCCTTAGCTCAATCTTCATCAGTTGTATTTCTTAGGACAAGTATTTTAAACTTTTAATTTCAATCAATTACATTTAATACAAAAAAGAATATGAATATTTTGATTTAATTTTTATAAATATATATTTGAATTATTTAATATTAGTCTTTAATTGCAATATTTAGAAATTAAAACAAATATTAAAGGCCAAATTTCTATACTCCCGTATAAAATTTATATCATATTTACACATCATAATTACCAATTAAAATATAGTTCCGAAAAAGTTAAAAGTATAAATAAGTATATAGTACAGTCAAATTACAACAACCAAAGTAATTTCATCGTCCTCTAGTTAATTCCTTCCAAGTGAATTTGCCGAAAACAACAAAACACACATGCTTCAAGGGCTTAACAAATTCTGCGTTTAATTATGCAGAATTAATAATGTAGCTTCCTCTGAAATAAAAATCTATATAAAGTTAAGAAATATAACAAAGTGATTCAATCTCACAAAATTTTTACTAAGTGCTGACAATGAGTTCGTAAGAAATAGAATAAACTTACTTGAAACTAGGGCAAGTATTGGTTCAACAAGAGAATGAAAATAACCTAAAAATTGAGTTCAATACCAAGATTAGCTTCCAATGAGGCAAACAAATGCTGAAACCACTCGAAAAAATTGAAGTTAAATCTCAGTAATTAGAGTCGGATGTTCTGAAATTTCAAGAGGTGATTGGATTAGGAAAGACTAAGCGAAAATCGAGAACGAAAACAAGTGTGAGTTCTGAAAACAATTAAAATCACTTACAAGAGATTATGAGTTCCGGCGCAACTTCAAAGTAGGTCCTCGGAACAAGAAGCTGGTTTAACTCCTTGGTAATAAAAAGCTAGCTATGAGGGCACATTTAATCTTCTAATGTTTGATTAAAAATATCAGTAATAAACAATCCAATTATAGGGAGGTAGAATTAATCCATAGGATAAAAATATGCAGCTTAAGATAAAATCATAAAAAGTATAAAAACCAGTTACGGATCAGAACTAGTCAGTGCTCACCATCTTTGTGTGATACTAACTGAAGATAGGAAGATGAAGATGTATATTATGCATAACTTGCCAACCACAGCCAAACAGTGAAAACATCTACATGAAATTGGTGATACTATGGGAAAAGCAGAAAACTTACAGAGTAGCTCATCTAGCATTTGCTTCTTCAGATGTCTCTAATAGTTCCACTCTCCCAGCCATATATCTTCTCAATGAAAAAAATCACTTGGATTAACAAACAATTTACTAGGTTGAATGCAATAAACTATAGTCTCACAAATGGCATATTCTTCTTTTTGTATATTATTAATTATCAATAAGCCACTTAAGAAACTTTAGTTCAATAAGTTTGTTTCTTGCCAAACCAAAATGCAAGAGTCATTCATCAGTAGACTTATAATCATGAATCCTTTGCTTCCTTTATAAAAATGATCTTGATTTTATATATTGAATTATCAGTAGAGTCATTCAAGTGAAAATGAAGGATAAGTAATAATGAGCTGAGATATTAAGTTATATCAATATATTAAGTTATAAGTAACTGTGAGTTGAGATAAAAAATCATAATATATTATGTTTCATATAGCCAAGGTTTTCTCCCTTTTTTTGGGTTCTAGAGATCCTTTTGGAAACCACTGAATTGTTGGGCACCTAGAGACTCCATATTTGCTGCACAAACTCTTAATGCTCATCACAGTCCACCTATAGCAGTAATTGAATCATCAACGAGAAAGGCGAAAAAAATACCATAAAGTTCAAGCTCAAAGATAATGAGGAAAATTTGCATAGAGCATAGCTTTCCAAGGATGAACCATCTCTCCCACTTCCCCCTCTACTTTAAAAATTACAATCATATATGTGTGTGTGTTTTCATTTTTCATCAAATGAACGCAATTAACTCAAGTGAAGAGGCTCTTGCAGATTCTACGCTTTCACACCTTAACACAAATGACTTACAAAAGTTTTGATCAAGGGATATCAGTAGGAAATGATTCAGTTGAACTATTTAGTGAACATGCAAAATTCTCATATGAGATACAATAGAATGACCCTGAAATCGGATGAATGGAGTTTAATTGTGAAGTGATGATTTTTTACAGCTTAGGACTTGTGAAGTAATGAATGGGAAAATTAACAAAAGTATACGTCAATATAATGTAAGGTATCCAGCGTGATATATACTTGTATTACTCTACCATGTATCAACAAAAGGTGTTAGAAGAGTTCAGAAACAGAGATTTGATGATATAAACATGTCAGGAAATTACAATGATGTAGCAGAGTTGATAGGAAATGAGATTTGATCAACTCACATTTAGATGCAATGCAAAACACCAATTAGAACCACTTGAATTGCCATTATGGTCACGAAGCAAAGGACTTGTTAACAAAGAGTTGCATTCCAAAACTGACAGATGAAGCAAAAATGCAAGGATGAAAAGCACAGCGAAAGAACAAATGCATTTATTATATATCAAGTTTTTTTAAATGCATCTAATATCAAGTAAATTACAACTTATTTATGTTTCTTTATTCGAAGCAAACTCAAAAAAACCAAGCATTAGTGTTTGCTAGAAAACCCCATATATCTTGTTCAATAAATCAACCAATATAGAAACATAAAACATCTTTTTAGAATGTGAAAATTAAATGGAAACTAAAATCAAACACCTTATATGCAACAAAAAAAACTCCATAACATGCATTAGAACAAAACAATATCTTGGAAACCTAATTTTCTATCAACACTAACATCTATACATTCATTCTACAATTGTAACAAAAGAGATAGATATTAATCTGTAACAAGAGAGATAAATATTCATCGAGTTGATAATAACGACATGATAAAGTAAGTAATAAACAATATTAATGACGAACAAAATTGAGAAACAAAAGTTAAGAAGACAACGAAATTGAAATGCAATAGCGGCGTGACGATGTGCCCGTTGAGGTTTGATGGCGGCAAAATTGAAAAAATAAGGTTATCCTATTAGCTTTTAGTGGCTATGACTGATTAGATTCTTTTTCCTATTTTACTTTTCATCTGTTTTAAAAAATTGAACAATTTTAATGGGTACTTAGAAAACGTCAATTTTACTCAATTTTTATACAAGTAAATATAATTAGTTTATTTTTTTTTTACATTTCTATAATACATTCAAAATTAAAATATTTTGATATTATTAAATTAAATTATTAATAATTGAATAATTTGTTATTTATATTTGAGTTGAATCATATTTTAGATTTATTATTATTAAAATTTTAAATTTTATCTTTTGAAATTATTTTTAAATAAAGTTGTTTATTATGATTTTAATTAAAATTATAATTATGAAAAAAAATTTATTAAATCAATATATTAAAACCGTTCTTAAATCATTCTTGCTTATAAATTTTAATTTCAAGAAAACCTACACTCAATTATAACAGATTTTTTCTTCAAATCAAGACAATTCCAAATAGATACCACGAGTGCGGATTACATCGTCGTCCTAGATATGAAACTTATCTTATTTTTTTTAACTTGTTTAAAAAATAATCCTACTTAACTATATAAAAATAAAACATTAAAATTGGCACAAAATTCCTCATGAAATTTATACGTGGAATTTCCTAACAATAGTAAACTTTGATGCGGAATTTGCCAGGGATATTTCCTGTGCGGAATTTTATGAATATAAATCCTAAATGAATTTTGCAACAGACAAAAAATCGCATGTATGTGCGTAGAAAAAAAAATTTACCTGTAAACTATTCATGCATTATCTGCAGAAATATTTCCATAGAAAAATCTCTAATTTCTAATAGTGTTATCTCTCTCTTATAGAACTAACTTACATGATTTGAACTTGTAACAAGTATATAAAGTATATTGATCTAAGATATGTTTTTTTATTACTAGACCAACATTTTTTAAGCTTATCTTTAATTAATGTAATTGTAATATTGGAAGGAAAGATTAAATATACCAATATGACATCACACAATTCAAATTTTATATAAAAAAAACTATTTATGATATTTTAAAAACATAAATTGTACACTATGTGGCTTTAGATTGTACTTTGATTGTTACAATAAAAAAAGTATTTTGATTGAATTATGAAGTTTTTATAGAACCAATTTCTTAAAGCTTTTATAGAATTATTTTTTTAAATCACTTCATTAGATAATTATATAGTCATGTAGTTTTCATTAGATAAATTATTTTTGAATTCTATTATATCATGTGTGTTTGTAGTTCAATTTTTTTATCTTGAATTTGAATTGTATTAGAATTCAATATGATAGAATAAAAAAAATAATTTATTAAGTTACTCTTAGAAAATATAATTTAAAATATACAAAATTGAAATTTAATAACAT
>JBBPBS010000207.1:975727-1021226 GCA_037974835.1 Cicer judaicum
ATTTGGTTATTTAGTAATATCAATAGTTTGTTTTAAAATATAAATTAATTAATTTCTTATTTAATGTTTTTAGTATTTTTTTGTTTGTTTGTAATTTTTAAAATTATTATAAGTTAATTTGGAAAAAATCAATATGTAATTATTTCATAATAATAATTTTATTATTTAAATATGATATATAATATATCTTCTCATGATTTGGTGTATATCAAACAAATAATTGAACAAATTAATATTATCCTTTTTATTATCATATGTGTATCAAATATATAATATACAAATATTTATCTTATCAATGTATTTAAAGAATTGATTTTTTACTATCTATCATGAAATATTAGTAGAGTATCGGTGGTTAACACTCTAGGTTGTCATGGCTTTATTGGAGATTAATTAAATAAAAAAAATAAAAAATAGAAGGCTTGATTATTTAAAAAGAGAAAATAAAGATAACAGGAAATAAAGTTGGGGTTAAATTATTAAGACATTTTTTTATGTTTTATTTTATAAAGAAAAAGAAGCTTCTACATAAATAAAAATATTTTCAATTTATTTATTAGGATTTTATTTGCATGTATAAAGACAAACTATACTTAACGATCTAATAACAGAACTTCAACTTGAATATTTTACTATATATCTTATATTATTATTATTATTATTATTATTATTATTATTATTATTATTATTATATTAACAATTTGCAATTTACATGGAAATAGCTGGGGCGTGCTGCATAATAGTAATATTAATATCTGATTTATATATTTGGTTCCATCTATTTTTAATGAATATTCCATGTAATAAAATTCTTATTCTTTATTGAAAAGGCATATAATGAAGAATTTAATTTTGCGAAAGTATAAATAATTTTTCTGTTGTAAAAAAAGTTTAAATAAATTTGTATTATATATTTCAATATATATTATAATATTATATGTTCAAACTATTTATTTTGTATGTACTAATTATGTAAAATAATTTTACAAAATAATATCATGACCTGTTTAAATTGATTGCAGTATCTAGTATTGGATTTGACAAACTTTTTAATTAATAATGTGATACAATTGGTTAGTCAATGAAATTGTTAAAATGATTTTAAATTTCGATATTTGGTGATAAATATTTATTTGTGTTCATACATATAGAGTATTGTTGAGTGGTAAAGCCTTTTGCCGTTTGAATTTAAACTTTGACTCTTGTGTATCAAAATTGTCTAGTTGGAATAGAAGAACCGGTTTTAATAATATCTTTTTAGATTATTCCCTTTTGACCACACTGAGGTAATCCTTATGCAAAATGGAATAATAATAATAATAATAATAATAAAAAATTCAAAATAAAGATGTACAATGAAAATTATGCAAAAATATTTAGTAGTAATTAACTATTATACAATAATATTGTGAAAAGTTTTATAATGCTCACAAAAAAAAGAAGTTATACCGATATTTTACAATTTTTAATTTCTTTAATGGATTATAACATACATTAATAAATAGTTCAAATATCTTAAGAAAAATGAGTTGTACCCAATTTAATTTGTTTATACTAGTATAAATATTTTTTACATTATTAATCAACCAAAAATTATCATATCTCTAAAAAATTTGTTTTTATGATTAAAAAAAACTACTTGTTTTTTAATCCTAAATATATATCTTAAAAGTTTGATAATAGATTTTTTTTTTACAAGAAAATAGATGATTTTCTATTGGTTAACAATTAATGTATTTTTTTTTTAATTTTATCAAAACGCAATATAAAAAATCTATACCTAAAATATATCAAAAATAAATTAATTTGTATCACATTATTAGTTAAAAACGTTTTCCAAATCCATCACTTCATACCGTAGTCAATTGATATATATATATATACCTTATAGGACATATTTCCCAATTAATTTTCTACCATTATAAAATTTTCCTTTTTTCATTTACTAATTAATCATGTTCTTAAAGACAGTGAAACGATAGTTTCTCTTGAGTTTTATCACCTAACCTTTAACTTACAATCCATCCATGTAATCTATAAAACCAAAGTCATGTTATAATATTTTTTATATCATTATTCTCTTTGGTTGTGTAGCCAAATAAAAAAATGGCCCGGAAGAGACCATTTTTTGAGTTTATTTTGCAGGTGATAAATCTAGTGTTTACTGTGTGTGGTTTAAGCGCATTAGGATATGGATTAGTTTCCCTCTTCAATTGAAGACAAAGCATTCGAGTAAATAACAACATCAAACAAATGATTGTTCGTCGTCTTTTGTTTGCTATTGATGTATCTCAAAATTTTTATCAATTTTCTAAGAACTGGTATGTCTTTTCACCTTATAATAAATTTGTTTAATTTTTTAGATGGAATGGTCAAATAATTTATATAAAATTGCTAAGTCTTGAGTTTAAAGTTGAAATATGATATTTATTCTATTGATATTGATATTGATATTTATCAGTTATTTTATATTAATTTAAGTGTTTGTTCATCAATTATGTTGAGTTTTAGTTCCCTCGGCGTAAAAGAATCATATTTTTATTCTTTGATACAAAATTTATATAAGAAATAATAATAATAATAATAATAATAATAATAACTTTTTTAAATATATATATATATATAGCAGGAATATATATTCTCCACATCAAAGCTACTTTAAATTTAGCAGGAAAATATATTTTCCACATCAAATCTAACCATTTTTATCAAAAAATATTCACATATTTTAAAAACATTAAAAATATCAAATCTGACCATTTAAATAATAATATCTTTTTCAAAAATTTCTATAAATAATTTATATATATATCATTATTTTAACTATTTAATATTCTTAAATATTTTAATTTTAACTTTGAAAGTTAATACTGCAAATTGCACGGCATATCAGCTAGTTTAGAGGTACTTAAAGAGATTAATTAAAAAAAGTAATTGAGTTTAATTATTACGCACAACACATCATAATTACCCATAATAGTTGTGATTTTTGACTTTTGCGGTAGTTATCATAAAATGTAAAAATTTCATAAAAAGACAAAAACATTAATTGATTTGACAGTTGAAATTGATTAACTGTGTAAAAGAAAAATGTATAAATTAAATCCAAAATAATTTAGCAGGATTAGTAATTGTATAGGCATAATTTTTTTTTAATTATTATTTTGGCATGTTATTTCTTTTTATAAAAAAATATGCTTAATTATTTTCATAAAAGAAAAGCCTAATTATGGGATAACAATTAGTTTAACACGCCTGAATTAAACATTTTTGAAATGGCTAACAATATTTATCAAAAAAATTCAAAATATAAAAGCGTACTAAGAATTAAAAATACAGATAAAAACCTGACAAAAGATACAAGGGCTCAAAGGCACCTAGAGGTGAATATTTCATTGAAAAAAAAAAAACAAAAAAAAAAGTAGGCATGTTTTAGTCTTACCTGGCTCACTATTTTGAACATTTCATATTAAATATGTTTTTAACAAGAAATTAAATTTATGAAATATATAGTTGAACTTTTACTAATCCATATTTAACTGTGACAAATTTTACAGGTTTGTCTACCTTATGATTGCAATTGGTGCATTTCTCTTAATTGTCTCTTTTTTCGGATATGTCGGAACTGCAACAAGGAGTCCATGTTGTTTACTTACTGTATCCTCTAACTATGCGCTGAATAATTGATAACCACTAGTAATTTTTTTAAGAAAATATTAAAGAATTAAAAATCATTATCAATAACGATAATATTGAAAACCATTTTACATCTCTCTTGTACAGAATTTAAACTAAGTTTAGAAAATTAAAGGGGCCCACTGTGGGGCAATAAGGTTTGTTATAAAAATTAATTGAATATTTAAGTATAGGTGCAAAAAGTTAATTGTAATTTTTTTTTGGAAAACGGTATTTAATATTTTTCTCTATGTTTTGTTTTATCTATGTTCATTTTTCTTTCCTTAATTAAGATATTTCAGTATTGTATGCTCTTGGTATCACTTATCATTGTTGAGCTGACAACTGCTCTTTTCATACACTTTGATCATATCTGGAAAAAGGTGAGAACATGCACTTATATAGTTTTGAGTTTATGGATTAAGCAAATTGGTCTCTAAAATTAATTAATTGTCCTATTTTCAATTTTGAAAATCGCGTTGATATTTATTAAATTTTAAAACCAAATATTTTATCTTCTCAAAATAATTATTAATTTCCTAAGTCCTTACAAAATCTCTATAGGTTATACCAGAAGATACAAATGGTTATTATAACACAATCTATAATTTTTTGAATGACCATTGGAAAATCATGAGATGGATAGCTCTTGGAGTCTTTATAATACAGGTATGAGATACACAAAATTTCTTAATTACATACATAAATCACATATAAATTATTATTTTTTCATTTTTCTAAGTTTACGTCTCTTCAAATTTTTGTTATTATTTGTATTTCAATAATTATTTAGCTTATAAAAGAAACATATATCTCAAATCAATTAAATGTTAATTTCTTGATTATTTTTTCTTCTTTCATTTTCAGGTTATTGCCTTTATACTAGGAACATATTTGAGATCAGTGTTCAATACACGGTATGAAAATAATAAACTTCAACGTGTAGTGTATCGTCCACGTCGGAAACAAACGGTTGCACCCAAAAGAACCACTTCCCCACCAAACACACCAAGTGCCAACAATGTTGCTAGAGATCCTACAAATCCCACTAACCCATCTAATACTGCCAATGTCAATGCTAGAGTTCCAACAAACTTCACTAAAAAGTAATTGTATAATTTGATTAATTAATATGATTACTTACAATTTTTTTAAGACTTAAGAGTGCTAAAGCATCAAAATAGAAGAATGTATACCGATTAAGTTTTCTATATTTTGGTAATAAAAATTAGGTAAAATTCATTAAGTGAATAATTATTTATATTTATGAAATAATAAAAATAATAAATAATTGTTTTTATTATTTCTAAAAATGTATTATTTCTACCTATCATTTCATCTTCTCTCAACTATATGGCTCATCACCATCCTCTCGCAGTTGATCCACCTTTGGTTGAGATTGACCCATGTCATCATGCAATTATAATTCACAATAAATGAATAGTTGTTACACTTAGACAACAAGATACCGACTTGTGTTTTTGTAGATTATTCTAGTGGAGGCGATTTGAGCTTTGTTTTTGATCTTCAGTCAGGTGAATGTAAATTAGAGAATGAATCATTTGATTTGTCTTTAGTCACTTTGATCAATTTTGATTCTTCTGCTAATTTTTTTTAGATGTTTGCCTATTAGTGGCTTGGACTAGAGCCATTTGTTCTAAAATTAAATTGAGATTTATCTTTATATTAAATTGAGATTTATCTTTATATTTCATATAATAAACTTGTCACAACTTGAAACCCTAGCTATGACGGGCGCGCCACTTCCAATCAAAAGGCCTAACCACCAAATTAACAACAAGCAATAAGTAGTTCCAAATTAATAGTTCCTTTCTAACAACTCTAAAAAGAGAAAAACAAAAGAAAGAGGATTTAAGCTGTGTTTTTAAGGTTTTTTTTTTAAAAAAAACAAGGATCTGTACACTTAAATAAATGCATTAGTGTAATAAATTATTTTTACAAAATAATTTTTGTTATCATCAAAATAACTAAGGGTCATTATTCTTTAAATCAATTTGGTTCTAACAAACTCTTTAACAAGTGTACCAAATCTTTTAAGTAATAAAATCGTCTCTAAAGAGATTGTTATTAAATTAATTGTTGCAACAAATGTTTAAATACTTAGGTAAACAAAGGGTTTATAAATTGGTTTATGGTTTCAAACAAAATTAAAATAATGAGAGAAATTCCTAATGGCACGTGTTAATATTTTGTATTCCTATAACAATATTGATACATGAACATCTATCTTGTTTTGGTTATTAGTGTTGGAACCTAGTTGATTTTTCTCTTATGATTTTGATGTTAACAAAGGTATTTTATTAGAACGATTTGTTTGGACTAATGGCTTTATTAAGTGTGCAACAATTAGAACTAGAAAATTAGAGGAAGGTACTAGAGGAAGTCACCAGCAGAGGAAGTCACCAGAGGATGAGATCAGAGAAACACAAAAGCATGCATGTATGCCTTTAAATGTCACAAAGATTGCCTCTGATGTTTGGCTCTAACAATTGGGTTTGAAGACTAGCTTTGAAGATTGTCGAAAGACTGAATTTGAAGCATGCCTTTAAAACCCTTGTGTGCCTCTGATGTGCACAAACTCATCCTGCCTCTAAAGATTTTATATCAAGCTATCATTAACTCTAAAGATATTTTTCAAGCCATGCACTAAAAGCTCATATTTTTCTAATCAAAAGTTGCAATACACTCAAAATGTTGCCTCTAATATGCAACCTCTAATGTTGCATTGACTTTGATGATTCAACAAAGTGATTTTTTCAAAGCCACTAATTCTAAGTCACACAATTCAAAGCCATTAACTCTAAAGATATTGTTCAAGCCATGCACTAAAAGCTCATATTTTTCTAATCAAAAGTTGCAATACACTCAAAATGTTGCCTCTGATATGCAACCTCTAATGTTGCATTGACTCTAATGATTCAACAAAGTGATTTTTTCAAAGCCACTAATTCTAAATCACACAATTCTGCCTGTGACTTTTATGATCCAAGAAACACAATATCTCACTCAAACTAGAAAATCAATGGCTCTAATGGAAAGTTAATGGTTCCGATTGAAAGAATTCATTATAAAGAAAAGACTTAGCCGAATCAGAATTTTTGAATATCCAAGAACAAGGCTGAATCCATTCCCGCTCCATTAATCAAGAGTATGAAGGAAGATTTCCGTGAATAAGTTTTTGAACACAATCTAAAATTAGATACAATTCAAAATTATAATTGAATAAGTTGATTACTTTTTCATTATTTGATTAAACTGGTTTAGACTTGATGATTTACTTAGAGTAGAAGCAATAACAAAACTAAAGAGTGCATAAATGAAGTGACACAAGTGATTTATCATGGTTGATCACTAACTTGGCTACATTTAACCCATTCACTTAGAAGGATTTATTCAACTAATTAGACAACTTGAATTACAAAGCACTTGACACTTCAAGTCAGTCTTATCAAACATCGTAATAACCCCAGACTTTTGAGGAACACACACACCTTGACTCTACCAGCCAAGTCTTCTCTACAAAATCTAACAACCCCAAATTGTTGAAGACACACTAACACCACTATTGGGTTTGAATACAAAGGTTTGGAACTTGAGTAGTTGCTTCTAACAAGCTGATTATAACAATGATTATCACACTTTAAGAGAAACACTTAGAAAATATTTCCCATTCGAACAAATGTTTCTATCTTTGAACTCTAAGATGAATTTGGAATTTTGAGCTTGAGTTCTTGTACATTTTTTTCCTTTTTATTTTTTCGATAATCTTCTTTTTCAGCATTGAGTATCTATTTATAGATAAAATCAAGGTTTCAATTTAATCTATATTTAATTCTGAATTATATCTTCATTCCTAGCTCGGTCAACAATGATCTTATTCAAAAATAATTATGAACAAAATGCTTTTTGATAATATGTTATTTAGTCAATTCTTTATTTTTGAATACAATTTAAGCAATTCTTCTAGATTGATTAAGTTTTTATTTTGTTAAGATTGAGTTTATCAATTCTTTAGATTGATATTGTTCGTGTTTTGTTAAGAGTGAGTTTGTAAATTCTTCCGATTGATACTGTTCATATTTTGTTAAGATTATTTTCGCAAATTCTTCAGATGAAACTTTCTTCCTATTGCTTTCTTTGATCTGGGATGAAACATAGTGTTGGGTCGGTTCTTAAACTTTCACAAGTAGCACTATGACTAAGTTAGTATTTTGTCCTTTATCAAAATTGTAATCATATCTTTGCAAATAATAAATGTATCTTCTTGTGAGTGTTTCTTCTTGTAAACAATTATTGATCTTATCTTCTTGTAAATAATTCATATATTCTTGTAAATTATTCATATTTTCTTGTGATAAATCTTGATCAAATCTTCTTATAAATAATCCATATCTTCTTGTAGATAAATCTTGATCATATCTTCTTGTAAATAATTGATATCTTTTAGTGATAAATCCTGATCAAACATTCGTGTAAATAATTCATATTTGATTGTGATAAATCTTGATAAGTTCTTCTTGTAAATAATTCATATCTTCTTGTAGATAAATCTTTGATCAAATCATCTTGTAAATAATTGATATCTTATTGTAAATAAATCTTGATCAAATCTATTTATGTCTTATTGTTAATAAGATGTTGATCATATCTTCTTCAAATCTTGAACATATCATATTTTTAACTTGGTCAAAAAATTTCTTCAATTATAAATCTTAGTCAAATCTTATTTTAGATTATGTTCAAAAAAACCGAATCTCCATTCATACTCTGTGAAGTCAATTATATTGTTCTTATAAAATACTTTTGTTAACATCAAAACTCTAAATATAAAACCAACTTGGTTCCAACAATCTTCCCATTTTTTGATGACGACAAAACTATATTTTTTTAAAACAACTTTTCTTTTAAATACTTTAACTCCCTCTTACTTAAGACTCTCCCTAAGTCTAAGTATATTTTTGAATATTTTTTCTCCCCACAATATCAAACATATTTCTCCGCCTTTTGTCATTAAACAAAAAGACTTAAAAGTGAATTTTTTTAGTTTGTCATTTCTTTAATAGATTGAAAATAACATAAACATCAAACATAAAATTTATCCTACGTATGAAACTAAATTACTCTAAGGTTGGCACATCATTAGTTAGGTAAAAGATTAAGGTTTAGGTTTTTCTTGATGAAGTCAAACCTATCTTCAGCTAGTGGTTTGGTGAATATATCAGCCCAGTGATGTTCGGTGTCTATAAAATGGATATTAAGCGCACCTTTTTGAACAAAGTACCTAATGAAATGGTGTTTGATTTCTATATGTTTAGCTCTAGAATGAAGTATAGGGTTTTTGGTTAGGCAAATGGCAGAAGTGTTGTCACAATATATGGGAATATTGGTTTCTAGGATTTTGTAGTCTTCTAGTTGATGTTTTATCTAAAATAGTTGAGAGCTACAACCAACTACTGAAATGTACTCAACTTTTGTTGCTGACATGACAATTGTGCTTTGTCGCTTACTTTACTAAGGTATTAAGTTGTCACCTAGAAATGTGCAGTTTTCACTTGTGCATTTTCTTTCAAGTTTATCTTCAGCATGATTAGAATCACAATACTCACTTAGTTTGTACTTAGAAGATTTCTTGTAGATCAAGGTAATGTTGGTAGTTTCTTTTAGGTATCTAAAGATTCTGTTAATAGCAGTTAAATGTGATTCTCGAGGGTCAACTTGAAATCTTGCACACAAACTAAACATGATTAATAACTCTCTATCATATGCATATTTTTCATTGTTTTTAGTCTTATTTATCTTTAATCATTAATTAATTTAAGGAGTTATTTGATATATTTTGTTGATTTGATTTCTTTGATTTAATGAAATGGTTATGTTGTTATTTCCTTGATTAAGTAGAGATTTTTGTAGTTTTGTGTTGTTTCTTTGTTTTAGTGTAGTGCTGAATTTTGTTGAGAAATCAACATGACCTATGTGAAGTATTTCAGCCATATCGGTAGTTTTAGAGTATTTCAGCCATATGCTAAGATCTATAACTACAACTTTCATGAAGACATGAAAACCAAATTGAGACTCAAAAGAGAAGAAAAATGCAGTATACGTATAAGAGAAGAGGTTTTGTGTATGAAGCGTAAAACATGCGACTGGGGTGCATTTCTGCATCATTGACTCTATCAAATTGCACGTGAAGCACAAATCCCACACTTGGGGCGCGTGGCACGCAGTTGAATGTATAAGAACACGATTTCTCACTTTCTAGGGATCTTTTTGGATATTTGAAAGTTTGGAGACTTGTGCTTTAGTAGAGAAACTCAGAGACAAATGATTCTAACACCATTGGAGTAGTTTTATCAAACGTCATTGAAGAATATTTCTTGTAATTCTTCTATAATCTCTATCTTTTCTATCTCTGTCATGAGTAACTAAACCCTATTTGTTTAGAATGAGTGAAACAAGATGAAACCCTTATTTTTCTTATTTGATTTCTAGTTATATGAATGAGTTTATTGAAATATTTTTCTCATCTTTGTGCTTAATGTTGAACAACTTTAAAATGTTCTATGATTCGTATTCTGAAATGGAAGTGGACTTTACGAATGCTTGAGATGAGAAACTTGTGATATTGTAGAATAGGGATAGATACAAATCATGAAACCAATTAAATTAGTTGCAAAGGCGGCAGTTTAATAAGAGAATTCTTGTATTGTAAGACTTTATTCTAATCTTAAATCCACTAAGGAATTAGGGGTTACTTTAGAATTAAAGGTTCTTTCACTAAGACATTAGGGCAAGAATAATAAAGAGAATTTGGTAAGAATTCAATAAAGGAATTTAGTAAGTAGGATTAAATTAGAAATCAATGTTGGACTCGAATTGAAACTCATCCCTGGCATTTTTCTTATTTTAAAAGTTCAATTCTATTACTCTTGTTAATTTTAAATATTATTTCAATCAATCCGACTTTTTTTGTTCAATTTTAGTAATTAAACATAATTCGATAGTAAAACACAATCATTGAGTTCGAAACTCGGCACTACCATTTTAATCATTGGTTAGTACACTTGATGAAATGCTATCAATTTTTTGGCGTCGTTTTTGGGGATTGCCATATCACTATTGAGTTATAATTTAACTACTTAATTGAATTTTTTTGCTCTGCAATAAAATTTATCTTTATTTTATTTATTTTTCTCTAGTTTAAAACTTTTCAATACTCACAATTTGTCTAACCTTGTATGTGATGATAGTCCTCAACTAAACTTCTCTTCGATCCATAGATCGAAAAAACTGGGAAAGGAAATCGCAAGGCAATTCGAGATAAGAGGCAAAGTGAAAGACAATTAGTAGCAGAAGACGAGGATTTGAGGGATTGCTACATATTTGCAGATATGGTTGAACCACCACCATCTAAACATACCCTCAACGAGTATCGGAATAGAGATAGAAACCGTGTTTAGTTAGCCATCCATAACCAATCGCTTATAGTCAACAAGTTTGAAATAAGTCCTGTTTTGTACCAAGAGTTGAAGGAGATTCATTTTTCCGGTAAACATAAAGAATATGCCAATAGACATCTCAAAAACTTCTTTGAACTATGTGAAATAGTGAAGGTTGATGGTAACTTTGAAGAAGGCAATAGGTTGATACTATTTCCATTGTCATTGAAAGATGATGCTAAGGAGTAGCTTGATTCTTTACCCTTCGGTAGCATCACCACATGGGAAGACCTTGAAGATAAGTTCTTGGAACAATACTTCCCCGCAATTGTGTTTGTTAGAAAAAGGCAAGAGATTTCCGGTTAAAAACAAAAAGAAGGAGAATCTCTTCGTGACACTTACAAGAGGTTCAAGAGTTTACTAGCACGATGCCCCAATCATGCTTATGATGACACTACTCAAATGCAAATATGTTTCAATGGTTTGAGTCCTAGCACTAGAATTATGTTGGATACTACAACAGGCGATTCGTTGAATTACAAAACCTCATCAGAAGCACACAAATTTATTGAGATCATGGCATCAAATGAACAAATGATGTTGTATGATAGAGGTGGTGGGTCACATGGTGTTATACTAGAATTGAATGTTATGGATGTTGGGTTGGCCTAAGGGAAGTTGCTTTCAAAATAGATATAAGATGTTATCACCGTTGAGATAAAGAAGGGGATAACAATTCTAAATATACATCCCCAAGTGACCCCCATCAAATTATTAATAGATACGAGTTGTGACTTTTGCAGCAGAGCACATAAAAATAAAGCTTATGAAGTAACAAATGATGATACAAAAGAACCAGAAGAGGTGAACTTTATAGATAACAATGGGAAGCAAAATAATCCCTACCCTAGTACGTACAATCTGGGTTGGAGAAATCATCCAAATGTTTCATGGAAACATCTATATGGTGGACCTCAAGGTCAACAAGAAGCTCAATCAAATCAATCTCCATCTCGTAATGCTGCTTGGGAGAATGCTATTGAGACGATAGCAATGAACATAAGTGCTTTCATTGAAGAGTCAATAGCCATCCATAAAAATCACTTAGCTTCAATCAATAATCTCGAGACCCAGCTGGGTCACCTTTCTCAACAACTAGCACAAAGAGCGTTTGGAAATTTGCCTAGTGACACAATTTTGAATCCGTCAAATAATGTCAACACCGTGACAATAAGGAGTGGCAAGGTAAGTGCACCAATACCATCTAAACCCAACCCACATGGAGGAAATTGTTACCCAAACACCAGTTTAGAAGGACATCGGTTTTGAAAAGGAGGAAGAACTTATGGTGCGAAAAAAAGAGGCCTTGCCGAAGCCCGAAATTCGACTCCCATTCCCTCAAAGTCTCAAAAAGTAAGAAACTAAAATAAGTTTGGTAAGGTTCTTTATATTTTAAAAAAATTGCAAATTAACATTTCTTTTGAAAAAGCATTAGAGCATATGCTGACATACACCAAGTTCATGAAGGATATTTTGCCAAAGAAAAGGAAAATTGGCGGTAAAATAATGATGCTTACCAAATAATGTAGTGTTATTCTACAAAGGAAGCTACCACCTAAGCTCAAGGATCTTGGAAGCTTCTCTATCCCTTATGCTACTAAGAATATAAATTTTGGGAAGGCTCATGTGATCTTGGGGCTAGTGTGATTCTTATTCCCCTTTCCATGTACAAAAGGTAAGGTATTGGAAAAGTCAAAGACACACATCTGATGCTTCAATTTATAGATGGCTAAATAAAACACCTATATGGGGTGGTGGAAGATATGTTGGTCAAAGTAAACAAGTTCATTTATCCAATGGATTTTAGGGTACTAGACAAGGAAGAAGACAATAACATTCCCTTGATCTTTGGGAGGCCATTCTTAACAACATGGAGAGCTATGATTAATGTGACGGATGACACCCTAACCTTGAAAGTAAATCAGGAAACAGTCACTTTCAATATTTTGAAAACCATGGAACATTCAATAGAAAGAGAAGGGTGCAACCAAATTGATATTTTTTATTCGATAATTGATGAAGAAGTTGAATATCAATTACCCATTATATCGTTAGAAAGAGTGTTATGCCTACCCTAAGATGTTGTTAAAGATAGTGAAGATCTAAGAGTGAAAGATGCTTTAGCCATGTTAGAAGCATCACCATCTCACTCCCCCCACTTCCATACTAGATGGGAGGAGTTGAAAGAGAATTAAGATGAGTATGTGGAGAAAAAGAAAAGACGTCACTAGTTGAGCTCAGGAAATTTCCACCTCACTTGAAATATGTATTCCTTGGTGAGAAGATGGATGATGTGTTCTTTCTGTCATATATGCCACCTTGACAATGGTTGTGGCATCAATCTAATGACTATAAAGAAGCGCTACGTGGGAGGCAATCCATTGGTAGAGATAACTTTTATTTTTGCAATCTTATTTTTGTTATTTCAACTTGGCATCATTTAGATAGTTCATACTCTCTCTTATTATCTCAGTTGTGTGCTTTTAGGCCTAAACACTTTATCTCTTTGTTGTGTAATTATCCATACATGTGTTATCCCTTTAGAACTTGCACTAATTATGACTTGCATCACTTTTAATTTATACATACACTAAGGCAATTTTGTTTGGTCGTTTGAGCCTTTCTAACTAACCTATGCAAATTTTATCCTTTGCTAGTCCCTTTGAGCCTTGACCTTTTCTTTTGCTTACTAGCCACATTAAAGCTAAAGATCTGACTTTAATTGCATCACTTTACTTGGAGTTAGGTAGGACAAGTTTTGTCTCGTCTTAGTAAAGTTCTAAGTTTTGGGTTGCTCATGGGATAACAACCTTTTTATGTTTGGGGTGGTTCTAAAAAAAAAACCAAAAGAACAAATAAAAAAAAAAAAGAGTTGTGTACTTTGATAACATCTTCTTAGTTCTTTTGTCAATGTTTGAGAATCAAGCCTATGGTAGCATGATGCATGTTCTTTTTCTTCTTTTTAACAATTGATCATGATGAAGTTTAATTTTAACTGTACCGAATCTGAAGTTAATTGTTGCTTGGGGACAAGCAACAAACTAAGTTTAGGATTGAGATAACTCTTCATCATATGCATATTTATCATTACTTTTAGTCTTATTTATTTGTAATAATTAGTTAATTTAAGGAGTTATTTGATATATTTTGTTGATTTTAGTTCGGATTTAATGAAATGTTTATGTTCTTATTTCCTTGACTAAGTAGAGATTTTTCGTAGTTTTGTGTTGTTACTTTATTTTAGTGCAATGCTGAATTTTGGTGAGAAATTAACATGACCTATGTGGAGTATTTAAGCCATATCTGGAAGAAAAGGGGAATGGAAGAAAATAATTAAAATGGCGAGGAAAAAAGGAAATTTAGCACATAGGGATTTCATTGAAAATTTCAACTTATCTATGTTAATTTAGAATGTGCATGCAACTTATCTCTGGTTGTATGATGTTTGTGAATGAATTAAATATTGGAAAAATTTAATTAGATGCTCATAACTAGATTTAAGGTTAGCATGGTTGTCGAGCATAATTTATGCTTGTTATTGTTGTTGCCTCAAATTTTGTTTCTATTTTTCTGCATATGGTTCTCATGTTGAATTAAGGACTTAGGATTAAATTATTATGGATTTAGTATATCGCTAAGTTATTTAGAATTATGGTGGATGACTAATGCATTGAACACATGACATGATAAAGATATTTCATACAAAACATCTCAAGTTCAGTACAATCTTATTAATCACATCACACATGGCTATATTCTTGCTGGGACATTCAGGTTTTTCCAGGCGTGGAATAAAATGTAAAGGAGAACAATTAGGGCGTTGATTGGGGTTAGGCCAAACCACCTTTACCAATTAGGACTCAATTATCTTGGTGATCCATATCAAGATGTTGGACGACTTCTCCTTATTCCAAAGGAAAAATTTTGAGATGTCTAATTGTTTTCATGTTTTATACATATTTATGAAAGAAATTATGTGTTTGTTTTCCCTTTTATTTTTTTGAACTCACTGAGATATTTTTATCTCACCTCATTTATTTATTTTATTTAGCAACTGGAGGAACATGAGACATGAATTTAGCATCAGACGATCAGTTCCAGATTTATGGATTAAAATTTGATATTTTATTTTATTTTATGATGTAATTAGAAAATCGTAGTTTATTTTTAAGATGTAATATTTTATGAATCTATTGAACAAGTTATAAACTATATTTATGAATGTAGTTTTCAATTATGTTGGTGATTCTAATTTATTATTCATTATTAGTTACTTCTATTTTATTAAGGTGTATGAGTCCAATTGTCATATTCTAGACAACTGAAAAGTCTTACATTTTGGTATCAGAGTCATGTTGATTCAATATGACGGTGGGTTATGGGTTAGTAGTTTGAATAGTTTTATTTTACTTTACATCCTAATTATTATTTCACTTAATATTAAGTCTAATAAACTTAATATTTTGTGTATGGTACATAGAATTATGGTTGAAGGATCTAGGAGGAACTTTGCCCCTGAAGACAATATAACTACACCACCCACTAGTGAACCATGGGAAAAAGTTACGGAAGCTATTCAAATACATGTTACGGCTACCCATAATTTGGTACAGCAAATGGAAATGCAAAGAGATGACACTCCAAATGCCAATAGGGTGTTTTATAATTTTCTTATGTTTCAACCTCCAACCATCCAGGGTAGTCACAATCCCTTAGAGGCCCAAGCTTGGTTGGATGAGATTATGAAGGCATTTGAAGCAGTGCCTTGTACTGAATAACAAAAAGTGGCATTTGTTGCCGATCTACTAAATGGTGGGGCAGAGTATTGGTGGATGAGTGCAAGTACTTATCTTTAGACTCAATGAACTCCTATGAATTGGGAACACTTTGAGGTGGTCATTTTGGACAAGTACTATCCCATATGTTTCAGAAGACAAAAGGAGTTGGAGTTTATGCCCCTATAATAAGGAGCCATGTTTGTTGTAGAGTATGTTGCTATGTTTGAATAACTGGCCATATTTTCCCCAAATGCCCAGTATGCACCCACTGAAGACTGGAAGATAAACCAATTTTAGTGGGGATTGAGGCCTTAAATTAGAGGGAACATAGGCTATATGGAGCTTACTAACTATTCTACTCTTATACACAAAAGCTACATTGTTGTAGACAATTTAAAGAAATTACAAGAGAAGAGGCAAGCTATGTGGCAACAAAAGACAGAGTTGGGAAAATTTGGCCAGTAGTTGAAGGTAAAGACTCCCTAAAGGAATGGAAAACAAGTATATACCTCTAGTTCCCTATAAGTAAAGAAGTGTGTTAAGTGTGGCAGAGATCATGGGGGATAGTGCTTGACCGGAAAACAAGTATGCTACTATGGCAAACAACTTGGTCATATGGCTCCCTCTTGTCCAATGCGCCAAAAACAAGCAGAGTCCAACCCAAACAAACCTAACACTAGGAGGGTCTTTGCTTTTAGTGAAAATAAATGTATGAATCATAATATAATAATTGGCACTGGATTCATAAATGAAATCCCTTGAATTGTCATGTTTGACACTGGTGCATCACATTCTTTCATCTCTTTTGATTTTGTTTTGCAACATAATCTCTTTGTACTTGAAATGCATTTTCCCTTGGTTGTAAGCACTGCAACTAAGAATTCAATGGATACCTCCTTAGTATGCCACCAGTGTCCAATCACCCTATATGAAAGATTTTTTCTAATCAATCTTGTATGTTTGCCCCTTAAGGGTTTAGGCATCATATTAGGAATGGATTTGATGTCTGACCATTCAATAACTTTTATTTTCCATGGAAGGAAAGTCATAATTCCTCTAGGAACTTCTCAATCAGAGGAAACCAAATTCCCCTCCTTGACCAACAGTTCTTTATGCTTCTGATGTCTGACCAATGGGGCTCAAGACGTACTATTATACCTATCCTCTAACTCAGGGTTTGAAATGAACTTGTCCAATATTCCTGTAGTTAGTGAGTTTGATGATGTCTTTCCAGAGGATGTGACATCATTTGCTCCTAAAAGAGAAATAGAGTTATCAATAGACTTAGTTTCTGGAACAGGGCCAATCTCTATTCCCCTTACTTGATAACCTATGTGCTCTTAGTGTAATCAATGCCCCAGTTGCGTTCATCGATTAGACAAATAGAATTTTTAGGCCATTCTTAGATACGTTTATGATAGTATTTATAGATGACAAACTAATATACTCTAATACTCTAGAGGAACATACAAGTCATCTTCAAATAGTGTTGCAAATACTTAGGGGTAGAAAACTTTATGTCAAACCAAGTAAATGTGAGTTTTGGATGTTAGAAGTAAAGTTCCTAGGCCATGTGATCAATAAGGAATGAGTGGCAGTGGATCCCTCCAAAGTAGAGGCAATGTTGAATGGGAACATCCTACAAATGTGATATATGTTAGGAGTTTCTTAGGATTGGTAGGGTACTATAGCAGATTGATTAAGAAATTTTCCCAAATTGCTTTGCCTCTGACCAAACTTACTAGGAAGGACCAACCCTTTGTGTGGGATCAAAAATGTGAAAAGAGTTTTCAGACTCTTAAGACCAAGTTAACCACTACCCTTGTGTTGGAGGCATCATTCATATGAAGCACAATTTGATGTTTTCAGTGATCACAAGAGCCTAAAGTATCTCTTTGACCAGAGGAAACTTAACATAAGACTAAAAAGGTGGGTAGAGTTATTGAAAGATTATGAATTTGAATTGAAATACTATCCAAGCAAGGCCAATGTAGTGGCCGATGCATTGAGGAGAAACTCCATACATATGTCTCATTTGATGATCCAAGAACTTTCATTATTGGAAAAACTTATGGACTCGAATATAAATATGACAATCCTTCAAGGGGGAATTCTTTTAAATCAAATAGAAATAACTAGTGGCCTTATAGACCAAATTATGCAATCTCAAGAGACGAATAAGGAGTTGCAACTTAGTAAAGACCAAGAAAGATTTACATGGGCAAGAGATGGAACAATTTTATTTCAGGGCATAATTTGTGTACCTAAGGATTCAGAATAAAAGAGTCTGGTCCTAGAGGAAGCTCACAAAAGTAAACTAATAGTCTGATAGCATTTCAGCAAGTGTACTAAATCGTTGCAGCTAATAATTAAAACGGTAGTACCGAGTTTCGAACTCAGGGATTGCATTTTACTATTGAATTATATTTAATTATGAAAATTGAATAAAAAGTTTCCGATTTGATTGAAATAATATTTAAAACTAACAACGTTAATAAAATTGATCCTTTATAATAAGAAAAATGTCAGGGATGAGTTTCACTTTGAATCCAACATTGGTGTCTAATTTGATCCTAGTTACTGAATTTCTTTATTGAATTATTACCATATTCTCTTTATTATTCTTGCTCTAATGTCTTAGTGACATAACCTTGAATTTCAAAGTAAACCATGATTCCTAAGTGGATTCAAGATTAAAATTAAGCTTTACCGTACATGAATTCTCTTGTTAAACTATTGCTTTTGCAACTAATTTAATTGGTTTCATAACCTACATATATCCCTAAACAACAAATTCATAAATTTCTCATCTCAAGCATTCGTAAAGTCCACTTCCATTTCAAAATATGAATCATATTACATTTTAATGTTGATCAAGCAATAAAAAACATTAAGCACATATATGAGAAAAATAATTCAATAAATTCACTCATATAACTAGAAATCAAATTAGAAAAATAAGGGTTTCATCTTGTTACACTTATTGGTAACAATTTGGGTTCAGTTACTCATGACAAATATAGAAAAGATAGAGATTAGAGAAGAATTACAAGAAAGATTCATAAATGATTCTTGATAAACCTGCACTAATGGTTTTAGAAACAGCCGTTTTTGAGTTTCTCCGCTAGGGCATAAGTCTCTCAACTTTCCAATAGTAAAAAAGATCCCTAAAAAGTGAAAAAAAATGCATTTTAATGAATGTTGTTCCTACTTAATCAAGGGAAAAAAAACACAAACATTTTATTAAGTCAAAAAGCTAAAATCAACAGAATATATCAAATAAGTCCTTAAATTAACTAATGGTTAAAGATAAATAGGACTAAAAACAATGAAAAATATGCATATGATGAAGAGTCATCACCACCCCAAATTTAATATGTTGCTTGTCCGAAGCAACAATTAATATCATATTTGGTACAATTAAAATCAAACTTATACTCAATTTCTCAAATCAAATCAAATCAAACTCAATTCTCAAAGTCCTAGCTACTACAAAATATTCATCATGCTCCATGGTTGATTACAAAAAAAAAATTCACAATTTGTACACTTTAGCATTCATTCATCAAGCTCAGCTCTCTCTTCATACAATCTCACCAACATTTCTATCAAGTGTTTTGCAAAGGTCATGAATTTATCACTCAAATCCTAGAACATGCATCACGCTAGCTTGAAAGCGTCAATCTGCATAGTTTGATAGACCAAAGATTTCATTGATGACTTGAGGCGTAAAGGGCACCCTTTTTCCCCTCACATAACTCATAAATTGATCATGTGGGAATGGTTTGTCTGACTTCAAATCAAAGGCATTGGGGAAGAATTCCACAGCTAAGAATTTGCTCGCTATGGTGACAAATATGGTCAGCTTCTCCCATCCTCTAGCAACAATCATCGCCTTGATGTCAACAAATTCATTGGCTTCCAACTTAAATTTTTTCTCACAAACTTCTTGATTGTGGGGAGTTTGGCATGAAACTCTTGCGCTGCCATGGTCTTGAATAAGAACATATCGTGTGGTTGGGAGGAATATGTATCTGTGATTTGGTCCTACAAACTCTTGCGTTGCCATTAGGTCTTGCAAAACAATTATGCACATCGAGGATTGAAAATATTCAATGTTAGAGAACATTAGTTTGAGCATTCATCCCCTTGACAAAACAACCACAATAGTTGACGGAATCTATCCAACAAAATTCCGAAAGGTAACAATGCACATAGATTGATAATTGATAAATTAAGATTTAAAAGTGGTTGTGTCATTTTATCAAACAATTGGAGTGCTTTACAGATTTTTGTGGTAATTAGGATTCAAAATTGGTTGTGCCATTTTATCAAATAGTTGGAGTGCATTACAGATTTTGTATTCAAAACAAAACACGAGATAAGTGAACAATCCACAATCATAAATAAGCAATCTTTACCACTAACACATATTCGAATTCTGACAACTCGCATGCATCAAGAGGACAAGAAAAAGTTGAGAGTAGCAATTCTAGAGAACTTACATGATGATGGAAAAAGGCTTGATAGAGGAGGAAGACTTACCTTTGTTGAGCTGAATACTGGACATGGAGAAGCAATAAAGATGTATGTATTAGCTAACTCCTGTGGGAGAGAAGGATTTGGAGAAAACTAGAGGAACGCGAGTTTTATAACTAAGCTATGCGCTTCAGGAGCAATAGATGTGCTTCAGGCGCAAAAGAAAATAGACTCTACTTTCTAAAATGCACTTCAAGCGCTTAAGACACGCTTCGCACGCGCATTGGCAGTGCTGAAAGACAGGAAATTCACTTCAAACGCAGAGGACGCGCTTCAGGCATGCATTGGTAGCGCTTCAGGTGCGTAGGCAGCGCTTCAAGCACACATTGGCAGTGCTGAAAGACAAGAAATGTGCTTCAAGCGCAGAGGACATGCTTCAAGAGCACATTGGAGATGCTTCAGGCGCATAGGCATCACTTTTGGCACGTAGGCAACGTTTCAGGTGCGTAGGCAGCGCTTTAGGCAGCATTTCAGGCACGCGTTGGCGCAAAGGCAGCGCTTCAGGTGCAAAGGCAACGTTTCAGGTGGCAATCGAGATAACACACCTTCCTGAAATGCACTTCAGGCGCCAAGGACACGCTTCAGGCGCAAAGGACGTGCTTCATGCGCAAAGCTGCTGAATCGAAACAACAAAATCAATCCCCAAACACATCTTTTGGTTCCTTGCTCATACAAAACATCAAGAACTAATACAACTAGCAATTAATAACTAAAAATGAAACTAAAGGAATTAAAATGAAATCAAAATGTAAAAACATCGTGCAAAGGATAGGAATTTATAAGTTGCCTCCCAATAAGCGCTCGTTTAGTGTCTTGAGCTTCAAATTCCACTCTTCAAGTGGTGATCAGATTGATCGACTCTCCCCATAAGTAAGGTTTAAGCCTTTGTCCATTCACCTTGAAACTCCAGTTTGAGTGTGTATCTTTAAACTACATCGCATTGATGGAAATACCTTGATTATTTTGAAAGGGTTCGACCATCTTGACTTAAGTTTTCCTAGAAAGAACTTTAATCTTCATTTTTGCATTATATATCTTGGTGTTTTCATATGCAAAATTCTGGAACTCCTCTAACTCGTGAAACTGAAGAATTCTTTATTTGCCTGCCTTGACCGAGTCAAAATTCATGTACTTCTTCTCCCAAAATGCTCGATGCTCCAGTTCAAGAGGCAAATGACAAGCTTTACCATACAATATTTGATACGGCGACATACCCGGGGGTCTTGAAAGCTGTTCGGTAGGCTCAAAGTGCATCATCAAGTTTTGTTGACCAATCTTTTATTGTAGTAGTGACTGTCTTTTCAAGGATTCGTTTAAGCTACCTGTTGGAAGCACATTATATTTTCTTAAGAGGTATTCCATTTTTCGGTTAAGAAAGTGAGTTCCCTCATCACAAATCAAAGGTTGAGTAACGCCAAAACGTGCAAAGATGTACTTTTTGAGAAATGTGATGACTTGTTGTGAATCATTGGTTGGTGTAGCAATTGCTTCAACCCACTTTGAGACATAATCCACTGCCACCAAAATATAAACTTTTGCATATAAGGATGGGAATGGACCCATGAAGTCAATACCCCACACATCGGACACTTCTACTTCTAATACAGGACTTTGAGGCATCTCATCTTGTTTTCAAATGTTACCGGTGCGCTGAATAGTCTCGATTAGAGAACCTTTGTTGCACTTTGATCCCCATTGAAACAACCCCCATAATTAAAGTCGTGGCAGTGCCACAAGACCTTTTCTTGCTCCTCCCTAGGCACACGCCTTCGCAACAACCCATCCACTCCTCTTTTGTACATAAATGGTTAATCCTATACATAGATTTTGGCATCATGAATGAACTTCTTTCGTTTTTGGTAGGTGAAATTAGATGGAATTGCCTCACCTACCTTAAAATTAGCAAAGTCAGCGAACCAAGGTGTCTTGGTAATTGCGAAGATGTGCTCATCAGCGAACTGGTTTCGAATTAGTTTAGTGTCATCATCCTCCTCCAATTTCTCTAATTGAGATAAGTGGTTGGGTACAATGTTCTATGATTCCTTCTTATCTCGGATCTCAATGTCGAACTCTTGTAGTAATAGAATCCACCCGAGTAGCCTTGGTTTTGATTCCAGCTTAGCAAACAAATACCTCAAGGCAGCATGATCAATGTATACAAATAATATTTGATCCTAATAAATAAGATAAAAATTTATCAATGGTGTAAACTACAGCTAATAATTATTTTTCAATTGTGGCATAATTATGTTGTGCCTAATTCAACACATGAATACCGTAGTAAATTACATGCAACAACTTGTCCTTTCTTTGTCCCTAGACTGCCCCGATAGCACTATCACTAGCATCACACATGATATCAAAAGGTAGTGACCGATCATATACAATAATAATGGGGACAATTATCAACTTATTTATCAAATTGTTAAAAGCATTCAAACAGTTCGCATTGAATTTGAAATTTGTGTCTTTCACAAGTAGGTTTGTAAGCAGTTTTGCAATCTTACAAAACAGCTTATAATGTCTTTTCGTTGGAAGGAGGATGACGTTTTTCAATAACTTCAACTTTGGCCCTGTCAACCTCGATCCCTTGTGGGAGATTCGGTGGGCTAACACAATTCCCTCTTTTACTATAAAATGACATTTTTCCCAATTTAGGACCAAGTTAGATTTTTCAGACCTTCCTAATACAAGAGATAGATTAATCAAACAATTATCAAATGATGAACTAAAGACATAAAAATTGTCCATAAAAACTTTGATATGTTTCTCAATCATATAAGAGATTATGGACATCATGCACCTTTGAAAAGTGGCAGGTAGATTACATAGGCCAAACGACATCCGCCGATAAGAAAACACCCCACACAGACATGTAAATGCAATTTTCTCATGATCCTTGGGTGTCGCAGCTATCTGATTGTACCCTAAGTAGCCATCTAGGAAGTAGTAATACTCATGTCCAGCTAGTCGATCAAGCATCTTGTTAATGAAAGGGACCAGGAAATGATCCTTCCTCGCAGCACTGCTCAATCTTCTATAATAAATACAAACTCTCCACCCTTTAACCGTTCGTGTAGGAATTAGCTCATTCTTTTTTGTTTGTGATGACGGTTGTTCCACCCTTTTTTTGTACCACTTGGACGTGACTCACCCAAGAGCTATTTGAGATGGGGTAAATGAGGTCAGCTTCTAGGAGCTTTACCACTTCTTTTCTAAGCATTTCTTTCATTAATAGATTCAATCTTCTTCGAGGTTGTACAACTAGTTTGTGATTGTCCTCCATTAGGATTTTGTGCATGCAAAAAATCGAACTTGTTCCCTTCAAATCCTCAATGGACCAACCGATGGCACCCTTATGCTTCTGCAAAATTCTCAACAACTTCTCTTCTTGTAAACCACTCAAGCTTCCACTAATGATGGTTGGATTCTTACCCATGAATACAAATTTAAAATGAGGAGGCAACTTCTTAACTTCAATTTGTGGTGTCTCTTTCTTTTTCTCTACAGACTCGTCTTCATCCCCTTTCAACTTCTCCCATCTAGTAGGGAAACAGGGGGAGTAAGATGGTGATGCTTCTAACATGGCTAAAACCTCTTTGACCTTTGGATCTTCACTTTCTTTAACAACATCTTGGGGTAGACATAATACTCTTTCTAATGGCAAAATGGGTGCTTGATGTTCAATTTCTTCATCGACTATCACATCTAAGATCTTGATTCGATTGCACCCTTATCTTTCTTTTGAATGTTCCATGGCTTTTATAATATTGAAAGTGACAATTTCTTCATCTATCTTTAAGGTTAAGGTTCCATCCGCTACATCAATCGTAGCTTGCCCTGTTGCTGAGAAATGTCTCCCCAAAATTAAAGGAATGTCATTGTCCTCCTCCATGTCTAGTACCACGAAATCCACTAGAAAATTAAACTTATCCACATTAACTAACACATCTTCTACCATTACATATGGGTGTTTCATTGAGCAATTTGCAAATTGTAACATTAGTTGTGTGTCTTTAACTCTTCCAATGCCTTGCTTTTTGTATATGGAAATAGGCGTAAGACTTACACTAGCCCCAAGATCACACAGGGTCTTCCCAAAAACATACATTTAATAGCACAAGGGATAGAGAAGCTTCCAAGATCCTTGAGCTTCAGTGGTAGCTTCCTTTGTAGGATAGCACTACACTATTTGGTAAGCATCACTATTTCACCGCCAATTTTTCTTTTTTTTTTGAAAGAATCTCCTTCATGAACCTGGCATATGTTGTCATCTGCTCTAATGCTTCTGCAAAAGGAATGTTAATTTGCAATTTTTTTAAAAACATCAAAAAATTTACCGAATTATTTTTTAGTTTCTTCCTTTTTTTAATCTTTGAGGAAAAATAGGTCAAATATCAGGTTTTGGAAGTGTCTCCTTTTTCTGTACCATATGTTCTTCCTCCATTTCAAGAGCGATGTGCTCCTCATGTGTTGCGGGGTGACCATTTCCTCTGAGTTGGTTGAAGTACTTCCACTCTATTTGGCTTTAGGTGATACTTGTTCACTTACCTTGTCACTAGGAAAATTTCCAAGCGCTCTTTCTTGCCATTTGTTGAGAAAGTTGACCCAATTGGATCTCCAGATTCTTTATTGATGCAAGGTGATTTTTCTGGATGGTTCTTGACACTTCAATTAAAGAACTTGTGTTTGTTACTAATTTCTCAATAGCACTTTCCCAAGCAACTTTTCGAGGTGGGGCTTGATTTCCTTGAGATTTTTATTGACCTTGAGATCCACCCTGTTGATCTCTCCAAGAAAAATTTGGATGATTTCTTCAACCAGGGTTGTACATACTAGAGTAAGGATTGTTCTGCTTCTATTATTACCCACAAAATTCACATCTTCTAGCTATTTTGTATCATCTTCATCTGGTGCTTCACAAGCTCCATTTTTATGTGCTCCCCCTTAGAAGTCACAACTAGTATGTTTCAATAATTTGATAAGGGTCACTTGGGCTTATATATTTAGAGCTTCCATTCCCTCTTTTATCTCAGCGGCGATAAAATCTTCATTTTGTTTTGAGAGCAACCTGTCTTGAGCCAACCCAACATCCGTAACATTCAATTCCAATATACCACTTGTTGACCCACCACCTTTATCATATACCACTTGTCGATAATTTTGTGTGCTTCTGATGCGATTTTTTAATTCACAGAATTCCCTGTTGCAGTATCAAACATAATTCTAGTGCTAGGCCTCAAACCATTACAAAATATTTGCATATGTGTTGTGTCGTCATAAGTATGATTGGGGTATCCTGATAGTAAACTCTTGAACCTCCTGTAAGTGTCACAAAGAGATTATCATTTTTTTTGTTTATAATTGGAAATCTATTTCCTCTTTTTAACGAACACATCTGGCGGAAAGTATTGTTCAAAGAACGTATCTTCAAGGTCATCCCATACGGTGATGCTACCGGCAGGAAAAGAATTAAGCCACTCCTTAGCATCATCCTTCAATGAAAATGGAAATAATCTCAACCTCTTGCATTCTTCAGAACAACCATCCACCTTCACTGTTTCACATAATTTAAAGAAGTTTGTGAGGTGTTATTGGCGTCTTCATTATGTTTACCGGAAAAATGAATCTCCTTCAACTCTTGGTATAGAGCGTGACTCACTTTAAACATGTTGGCAGTAATCGGGAGGTTATATATGGCCAATCGAGCATGATTTCTATTTCGATTCCCATACTCACCGAGGGTGCGTTTAGGTGGTGATGAATCGGGAATTTCCACAATTATGAAGAAATCCCCCAAATCCCCTTCTTCTACTACTAATTGTCTTTCCCTTTGTCTCCTTTCTTGAAGCTCCTTTCGATTTCCTTTCGTAGTTTTTTCGATTTCTGGATCAGAGAAAAGTTCAAAAATAAGGTTAGACAAATTTCTTTCAATTTGCTTTCACAGTTTTTCAATTAAGTAAATAAATTATACTCAATAGTGATATGGAAATCCTCGACAACAACGCTAAAAACCTGATAGCGTTTCAGCAAGTGTACTGAATCGTTGCAAATAACAATTAAAAAGGTAGTACTGAGTGTCGAATTCAAAAATTGCTTCTTACTATCGAATTATATTTAAATATGAATTGAACAAAAAGTTTCTGATTTGATTGAAATAATATTTAAAACTAACAATAGTAAAAAAAATTGATCCTTTATAATAAGAAAAATGTTAAGGATGAGTTTCACTTCGAATCCAACCTTGGTTTCTAATTTGACAAAAAGATCCCTAGAAAGTGATAAAAAAAAATGCATTTTAACGAATGTTGTCGCGTGCCACGCTTGCCAGGCGTGGCTTTTGCGCTTCAAGCTCACACTGACAGAGTCTTCAACATGAAAAGGTGCCCCAGGCGCGGCCGGTCTGCTTTAGGCGCACAACTTCTTCTATTTGACGTGTTCTGTATTTGTCTCCTCTTTTGAGGCTGAATTGGGTTCTGAAGTCTTCATGAAAGTTGTAGCAATGGATCTTAGCTTTGATTTGAACTTGGTGGAACTCCAATTAGACATATACAACTCCAAATATGGTGGAAATACTCCACATAGGTAATGTTGATTTCTTCTCAAAATTCTGCACTACACTAAAACAAGAAGCAACGTAAAATAATGGAAAAATCCCTAGTTAATCAAGGGAATAGAAACACAAACATTTTATTAACTCAAAGAGATAAAATCAACAAAATATATTAAGTAAATCCTTAAATTAACTAATGGTTAAAGATAAATAGGACTAAAATCAATGAAAAATATGTATATGATGAAGAGTCATCACAGTTTATCCTGGATCTACCAAGACCTTAAGCAATATTATTGGTGGCCAAGTATGAAGGTTGATGTGGCTACTTTTGTGGGTCAATGCCTTACTTTCCAAAAGGTGAAAGTAGAACATCAAAGGCCAGCAATATTGCTACAACATCTAGAAGTACTTGAATGGAAATGGAACTTAATTTTGATGGGTTTTTTTGTAGGTTTCTACATACCCACACTGGGTATGATTCCATTTGGGTGATTATAGACAAATTAACTATGTTAGCTAATTTCTTACAAGTAAAGCCAAACTACAACACCCTCAAACTAGCCAAGTTAGTCATTAAGGAAATAATGAGGTTCCATGGGGTGCCTCTTAGTATCATATCAGATAGGAACCCTAAGTTCACCTCCATTTTTTGGAAAGCCTTTCAAACGTCTCTAGGAACTAGATTGCACCTTAATACTGCCTACTATCCGTAGACTGATGGTCAAACTGAAAGGACCATTCAAACTCTATAAGATATGCTAAGAGCCTGTATTTTAGAGGAAGGGGGAAACTGGGATACACATTTTCCTTTGGTAGAATATGCCTACAACAACAGTTAACATGCCAGCATTGGCATGGCACCTTATGAGGCGTTGTATGGAAGTAAATGTAGGAAACCTTTATGTTGGGAAAAAGTAAGGGATAAGGGGATCTTAGGTACTGAAGTAATCCAAAATACCATTGAAAAGATTAAGGTCATTAAGGATAAACTAAAGATAGTCCAGAACAGGCAAAAGAGCTATGTTGGTATCAGGAGAAGGCCTTTGGATTTTGAGGAGGGGATCATTTTTTTTTAGAGTTACCTCTACTATGGGCATTGGAAGAATGCTAAAGGTCAAGAAGTTAAACCTTCATTTTGTTGGACTCTTTCAAATTTTGCAGATGATAGGCCCCTCTACATACATAATAGCTTTGCCACCCAATTTATCCAATCTACACAATGCTTTTTGTGTCTCCTAGTTAAAGAAATACATTCCCAAACCTCATCAAATTTTGAGTCATTAGTCTGTCAAACTCAAGTCAAACCTTACTTATGACTCAATGTCAATCCTGATTATAGATACAAGTGTAAAAGCATTGAGAAGTAAAAAAATTCTCCTAGTGAAGGTTTTTTGAGAAGGATCTTCTGTAGAGGAAACAACATGGGAAGTAGATACAAACATGCAAATGGGGTATCCTTACCTTTTCCAATAGGTAATCCCTTAAATTTTGAGGGCAATTTTTTATTTATTAAGTGGTGGAGGATGTAACAACCTATCACTTTTGTTAAGTCTAGAATTTGATTAGTGAAAGTATTATTTGAAAAATAAAATAAGTAGTTTAAAACTTGATTAACTAAGGAAGGGACACCAGGATAATATTTAGATAAACGAAGGGTGAATAAGAAATTTCCACCATACTTTCCTAAATATAGTACCCAAAAAAAGGATTCCTCAATTTTTTTTCTTCTAAAAAACGCTTTCTCTTCTTCTTCCTTTTCCTCTAAGAAAACCCTACAATATTTTTGTTCATTGTAAGACCCTTAATTTTTAAATCCTAAATTATACAATTTTACAATATTCTGTGTTGAATTTCTTAGACTTTTAGCCCAGTTTTTGGTATTTAGTGAGTTAAATGCCAAAAACCTATTTTTGGAAATTGGATTAAAATTATTTGTCAAAGAATAATTTATTTACGTTGCGAAGAATTTAATACCTGATAGTTTTGTTAAAAATATCTCTGGTTGCCAAAAAAATTTTCTGTCAATTGAAGAGTGACGAGAGTATATATTTTTAACAAAATAGTTTGAGATGTGAGTGAAGTGGTGTGGTATAACAGTATTTAGATATTTGTTAGATAAGTTTAATTATATATATATGTGTGGTTTGGTGAGTTAGTATATATATATATTAAAACGTGGGAATGAAAAGGAATAGAAGAAAACCAGAATGTTTCTTTCCCTGCTTCGCGACCATTCGTTCTTCCTTCTTCTCTTCTTTTGCTTTCTTTGGCTTCAAGAAAAGAAACTCAACTTCCTTCTTCTTCTCTGATTCGAAGAAAAACGGTGTTAGGGTTTTCAAAACTTAACCCCTTAATTCAAGATGTTGTATGAAAGGAAGTGACCAAACTCTTAAAAGTTGGCATCATATACCCCATCTCAGATAGTTAGTGGGCGACTCCAGTACAGATAGTCCTTAAGAAAATTGGACTCATAGTGGTTAAAAATGAGATCAATAAACTTACAAGAAAACATGGAAGGTATACATTGACTCCAGGAGACTTAACTCAGCAACTAGGAAGGTTCATTTTCCTTTACCGTTCATTAATTAGATGCTTGAACAATTGGATGGTAAGTCACATTATTGTTTTCTTGATGGTTTTTCAGGTTATTTTCATAGCCATATTGCACCAGAGGACAAATAAAAGACCACCTTCATTTGCCCTTTGGCATGTGCAATGCTCCTAGCACATTCCAACAGTGCATGATCAACATCTTCGTTGATTTCATATAAAATTGTATTTTCATGGATAATTTTAATGTGTACGGTTCCTCATTTGATAAAAGCTTGAATAGTTTAGATATCGTGTTGCATAGATGCATTGAAACAAACCTAGTGCTGAATTATGAATAATCTCATTTTATTGTTGAATATAGCATAGTTTTAAATTGCCTTATCCATTTTGCAAGGTTCGTTCTTTCCTTAGTCGTGTAGGTTTTTATAAATGTTTTATCAAGGATTTCAACGAGATAGCTCTTCCACTCATAAATTTGTTGCAAAAATATATCAATTTCACATTTGATGACAAATGAAAGAAGGCGTTTGAATGCTTAAAGAAAACATTGACCTTCCCATCATTCAGCCACCAAACTGACCTTCCCTTTGAAATTATGTGCGATGCATTCCATTATGCAATGGAAGCAGTCCTTGCACAAAGGACCGACATGACTTTCCATATTATTTATTTTATCATTTCAACTATTCTATAAAGGTGATGTATTTTTATGTGATTATTTTGAAAAATGTTATAATAAAATTATAGTGATTATTTTGAATATGAGAATTTTGGTTAAAATTAGATTTATCTATGTTAAGGAAAAATAATAATATGTTAAAATGAGTATTTTAAGGAGAACGTTTCTAGTGTGGATTAGTAAAACACATTATTTATTTATTAAGGACTATTAGAAATACTAGAAACACTATTTACACCTCTATATTATGAGTATTTTACCATCCACCTCCACACCTAAACCTGCAAACCCCTCAATTAATGTGAAAATACAATTTTGTCATTTTATAAAACTTTCAATTTTTTGTTCACTCATTTGTTCACCCCTTCTTTTGAAACTTTAAAGAATTCACCATAACTTTCGAATATTTCCAAATTTTTTAAATAAACAAAGTAAGTAGCACTCGAATTTTTCATTCGAAAAAAGAAATTTCAAAAGTTTCGAAATAGAAATTTTCTAGATTTTTGAAAGTTTCGAGCAATCTAAAACTTTCAAAATAAAGAAAATTTTGAAACTTTCCATATTTTGAAACTTTCTATATTTGGAAACTTTCGAACCGTTATAGATTTAGAAGCTTTTGAAACTTTCTACATTTGGAATTTTCGAAACTTTCCAAAATTTCGAAATGTAATCCTTATTTCGAAAATTTGAAACTTTTGATAGTTTTAAATATTTTTGGAAGTATCAAATTTTCGATATAAAAATCACATTTAAAAAAATTGTAAAGTTTTGAAAGTTTTCAAATTTGGAAAGCTTCAAAAGTTTCCAAATCTGGAAAATTTTAAAAGTTTCTAAATCTCCAAAATTTCTATTTCGAAAGTTTTGAAATTCTCGAAAATTTAAAAAAAAAATTATTTCAAAAGTATGAAAAATTCGAGTGCACTTACTTTTTTTATTTCAAAAATTTGAAAATATTCGAAAGTTATGATGAATTCTTTAAAGTTTCAAAAAAGAAGGTGAAAAAATATGGTAAAAAAATTGGAAGGTTTTATAGAAGGGCAAAATTATATTTTCACATTGATTGAGGGGGTGGCAGGTTTAGGTATGGGGGTGCAAGGTAGAATACTCTTGTTTTCTACTTCTGCATATTAATTTAGACTATTAATGGTTGGATTTTTCTTTCATACACCTACGACTTGCTCATTACCCCACCATTTATGCCTTAGACTTGACTACTTTGTATTGGGAAGATTGTTTTACTCTTATAATGCAATTATTGAATGCACAAGATTGGTTAAAAATCCTAAATGGATTAGAATAACTCGAAGGATGACAAAAATGATATAAATGTTAATCTAATGATACAAATGCACTTATTGGATGCACAAGATTGGTTAAACAATCAAAATGGATTAAATTAAGCCTACGGAGGACGACAATGACCTGAATATTAATCCAATGATACAAACGCACATATTAGATGTACAAGATAGGTTAAACAACCAAAAAGAATTAGAATAAGCCAGACGATGATGAAAATGACCTAAATGTTAATCCAATGACATAAATGTACTTATTGGATGCACAAGATTGGTTTAAAACTCTAAGTGGATTAGAATAAGCCGAAGGATGACGAAAATGATCTAAATGTTAATCTAATGATACAAACGCACTTATTGGATGCACAAGATTGGTTAAACAATCAAAATGGATTAAAATAAGCCTACAGAGGACAAAAATGACCTGAATATTAATCCAATGACACAAACGCACATATTAGATGTACAAGATAGGTTAAACAACCAAAAAGGATTAGAATAAGCCAGACGATGATGAAAATGACATAAATGTACTTATTGGATGCACAAGATTGGTTTAAAACTCTAAGTGGATTAGAATAAGCCGAAGGATGACGATAATGACCTAAATGTTAATCTAATGATACAAACACACTTATTGGATGCACAAGATTGGTTAAACAATCAAAATGGATTAAAATAAGCCTACGGAGGACGAAAATGACCTGAATATGAATCCAATGACACAAACCCACATATTAGATATACAAGATAGGTTAAACAACCAAAAAGGATTAGAATAAGCCAGACGATGATGAAAATGACTTAAATGTTAATCCAATGACATAAATGTACTTATTGGATGCACAAGATTGGTTTAAAACTCTAAGTGAATTAGAATAAGCCGAAGGATGACGAAAATGACCTAAATGTTAATCCAATAACACAAACATACTTATTGAATGCACAAGATTGGTTAAACAACCAAAATAGATTAGAATAAGCCTAAGGAGGATGAAAATGACCTAAATGTTAATCTAATGACACAAAAGCACTTATTGGATGCATAAGATTGATTAAACGACCAAAATGGATTAGAATAAGCTTAGTAAAGACGAAATTGACCTAAATGTTAATCCAATGACACAAACGCACTTATTGGATGAACAAGATAGGTTAAACAACCAAAAAAGGATTAGAATAAGCCGAAGGATAACGAAAATGACCTAAATATTAATCTAATGACACAAACGCACTTATTGGATGCACAAGATTGATTAAAACCCAAAATGGATTAGAATAAGCCTGGGAAGGATGTAAATGACCTAAATGTTAATCCAATTATACAAATGTACTTATTGGATGCACAAGATTTGTTAAACAACCAATATAGATTAGAATAAGTCGAAGGATGGCAAAAATGTCCTAAATGTACATATGCTATCTGCACCGCTGCATCTGTAATTAAAAACCAAAAACAACCAAACCACAACGAACCTTTTTTCTTTCAAATTCACTCCCACCAATTATTTTCCATTTAAATATATCCCATTTTCTATCCCACACAAAATCAGCCACTAAATCCGTTTTTGGCATCAACTTTATCGATTGTGGCGCAGTTTCATCATAAACAACTATGTTTCTTTCCTTGGGTGAGCTATTTTTGATCGATTTCAATCACCACATCTATCGTCTTAAAAAATAGGCATTGTTTTTGGATTCTTCTCGTCAAAACCTTCAAGAAGCACTACTCATTTCCATTTTTTCGATGAAGTTGACGTTGGATCCTTTCGGCACTCCAACGAGTCGGTGAGACATTTTCTACAGTTTTTTCTCGTTGTTTTAAAATCCACATTTGCTCCTAAAATTATTTCTAATTATTTAACATTGATTTTTATGCTCCGCATAATTTATCAATTGCATCTCAGCAGTTTTGTGAACTCGCCATTTATTTGGATTCGTTCGATGTACATTATCGATCTACATTTATTGTTGAAAGCTTCCATTGATTTCTTTGTTTGAGAAATTATCTAAATAAGGTAAGGGGTGAGAGATCATTTGAATGTGTGAGTATAATATATAGTGAGCTGAACAAGAAAATTGTATTTCCAAATAATTTATCTGGAGCTCGCTACGTACGACAGTAACCCTTTGAGAGATAAATTAATTAATATGGAAATTGTGCAATTAAAATATGGAATAGAAATATTTATAAGGTGGTTGATAGATTTAATTTTGTTAAATGTGTGGTATTTTATATTATTGTGATACTGCGTGTGGAATGAATTTTATGTATATGTTTGATTAGATAAATTTTATGTGATGTGATAATAAAAGATGGATGCATTGTTATAAATTTATGTGATGATGATGTTTGATTAATAATAGTGATGTTATAAATTTATGATAAATTTATTCGATGATGTATGATTGATGATAGTGATGCTATAAATTTGTGATGAGAATATTGAAGTAACCTATAGTTGATGAAATACTGGTGATTCCAATTTGTGTTTGGGATTACAGTCTTAATGGAGTATCATAGGCCAACGATGGAAGAAAATAGATATTGACAATTTTTTAAGTGAATATTATTTTGTCATCATATTGGTAGGCTCTGACAAGCCTAGTAATTTTGAGGAAGTACAACTAGTCTGATCGTGGTGGACTGCTATTAATCCTTAAGGCAAGATTGTTAGACCTTGGAGGTACAAATATGGGGACAGTGGAAGATCTTGTACAAAATATTGGAGGAGTTAGAGAGCAATAAATATCAACTAAAATATTATAATTGAAATTCATAAAAGTCATATAGTTTTTTTAGAGTTTCACACAATTTATACATAGTCGACAAATTGAAAAGGTTAGAATTGCAATTCTCACAAGTTTTACAATTTTTACAAGTCACACAATTTTCATAAGTCACGCAAGTTTTTAGAACTTCACACAATTCAATCAAATAAATTATATCCACTTTATGATTTTCTTCTTTGTGGAAAACTTTCTTCTTAAAAAATGTATCAATTTTCTTATGTTTAAACATCGTGTCACTATAAAAAAAATACACAAATTAATTAAATTTAATTCATAATTTACAAATAGTATCACACTATATCATATATCAACGGTTAACATATAAACGTTTATCAATATATAGTAGTTGATTTTCTAACTAGACTATTAGAGTTTATTTGTTCGAGATTAGTTAGTTTATAATTTATCTATATATAGAACTTGCTATATTAATTTTATTATATTTTATTAGTATAAATTCTAACAAATGTCTACCTCATTTTTGTTTATGTCTTTAATTGCATAATTTCGAATATAATTAGGGACTTTCATTGTGATAATATGATTAGACTTTCATTATGATTTAAGATCAATTGAATAATCTCTTTACGTTAAGGTAAAGATAAGAAGATTATTGTGACAAGACGTCTTGTCTTGAGTTTGAACCCGAGACCTCACAGTTATGTGAGTTAATTATTATGGAATTTGCCATCTCTTCTTAAACTAATTTTCAAAACAAAAAAGTCATATTATAAAGATAATTTTTTTATAGAAAAATAGAGTACTTTGGTGTATGTTCTAAAAGACAATACTAAAAAGTGCCTCAAGAAAGGAAAGAAAAAATGTTTTAGGTAAAATAAATCACTTTTAAAAATTTTAAAATATTGAATACACGCATCCCATTTTTTTTTAAATGTTAACAAGTGTCAGGACACTTGTTAATATAACATTAATTTAAAAAGTGGCATTTTTTAAATATTATAATATTAGATATTTGAAAAAATTGATTTTTCACTATAATTTTTTTAAATAAATCGATATCCTAAAATAACATAAGTACTAAAAGAAAAAAAAATCAGAATATTTAGGTTCCATGAATATTACAATGATGATAAAAAATATTCCAAAGACATTAGATAAATTAATGAGTATATTTGAACTTATAATATTAGAGATATTTGCATGTCGTTTGATTTAGTTTTGACTTAACTCGTTGTCCAATTTGAGGGTTTGACTTTCACATTTTTTTATAAAATTTGCACCGAATCAAAAGATATATAATAGGTCAGTTTTATTGAAATTTAGTTTCCTCCATAACATCATTTATGAAATAATATTTGAAGACTTTGTCAAGTACAAACTAAAATAATTAATTCAAAATATCAAATTAAAGCACATAATTAAAAAAGAGTGAAATCAAGTAAAAATAAAATAGAAAATACAGGGTATCATAACAATTAAAAATAAAATGAAAATAGAATGTAATATGGACTAGTCAAGCACATGGGCTTGAAGGTTCAAAATTCAAAATATGCTCCTGGATCTAACATGTTCGAAAATCAAAGATTTGATTTGGATTTGGACCTGAACAAGGAACATGTCCAACCCAAATAACACATTACCATTATGCACTTAATGTGTGTTGAACCTCCTTAGAAAAGAAAAAATATAGATAAGGATGAAAATAAACAATAAACTATCAATTTAGTCTCTAAACTAACACTCCCTCACCAATCTAGTCCTTAAATATTAAAATTAACTAAAAGACGCCTAAACTATTTCTTCATCCATCAAGTTAGTCATTCCATTAATTGTATTTGTTAAGTGATTGTTAGTAATCCCTAAACTATGAAAATACTTCAAAATAGTTCTTAAACTATCATAAAAAACAATTTAGTCCCTCAATGTTCATTATTTTTTTAAACACCTCATCTCTTATCTTCTCTTTTCCCTAACTCGTCTTAGAAACAAAAATATTTGTATTGATTTTTTACACTTATTCTAAGTTATCATGTTGGATATATGATAGTTAGTTCTTGAAAATTTCAATTCATTAATTTTTGTGACTTTGATTTTACAATGATTAAATATTGCATATGAATTTTATATTTTGGTTTCATAAAAAATAACAATAACCATAAATGCAGTTAAAACAAAGATGAGGAGAAGAAGGAGAATAAGATAAACTATAATTCTAGATATAAGTAAAATTCAGTAAAATAAACTAGAATTTAATAATTTCAATAAATTAAAATTCATCAATTTAGTAAATAATATAATCCAGTAAGATAAACCATAATAAATAGTAACCTAAAACTCATTGCCAAATAGTACTCGTTAAAAAACTCAAATTTTAGGACTTCATTATAAAAAATCAAAATGGATTCAAAACCTCTATTTGTTTGTCTCTTTTCTTAAGTTTGGAGTTTCTTTTTTTGTCTCTAAGATGTGTTTGATATTAGAGAAGACATTAGATGAGGTGTTTAATAAAATAAATAAAAAAATTGATCTCATGTTCTCTTTGCCACTCCAGTACTCAAAACACCTAATGACTTCGTTTTACATAATAGTTTAAGGATACTTTTGAAGTATTTTTATAATTTAAGGAATAAACCGGTGAAAGATTGTTAAATAGACCGTTTAATTCTAAAATAAAATAGGTATACATTATCTTTTTTTCAATTTTATTACCCACGCCTCTTAAATTTTTTATAAAAACGAAAAACCCAAAATGTCCCTCCTCATTTGCCTGATTCTTTAAACCCTAATTTGTATCTTTCTCTCTTCATCACCATAATTAACCTCATAACTCACACATCATGACTCACACTCATTCATAACTCACATCCATCACTCATAACTCATCGTTCTGGTGGGATGCATATTGGTTTCACGAAGATTATCATAGTGTGATGCATATTAGTTTCACAGAGATTATCATATAAGTAAGCAAGAGCAACATCCTATGTGTATCCCTCACATGAGTTGAAGGCTCAGAAACACTCTAGGTAGGCCACACTAACTATAAAGGCACTCTTGTCCCTTAAAAGGATGCAACCAACCAAAAATAGTAGAAGCAACATCGCATCCATTTCCCGTACTTGGTCACGACAGCTAATGATATACTTCAAGTAGCCAACTATATCGAATTATAGTTGTCTATGTGACATTAGATTCAACATGAGCAGAAGACTCAATAACTTCAATTAGTTCAACTAATACATTTGCATCGTCATCTTTGTTAAATCCATTGACAAAGATGGAAGTGGTTGGTGTCTCGATGTCACCTATCTACGAAAGTAGATAAGATGCATTTGTCGATCATTTCGTAACTGCATTTTAACAATGGATATAACTATAAACTCTTAACCAACTGCTCCACCTCTTCATGTTCAGTCAAAATTTCTTTTCATCGCTAAATACCCTAAACTCTCCACAGTCCTGAAATAAAAGCAAGGGGAAAATGCAAGTTAAAACACAGTATGACAAAAACTATTAAAATTTAACATGATCAAGAAAATTAGCACTTCATCCCAAAGTCGAGTGGCCACGTGGTCACCAAATGTCCTAAATACAATGTGTCAACAAGACCATCAAGATATTCATCTGTCTATGGAGGTTGATCCATTTGCTTTGGTTAGACCCATGTTGTGTTTGCTCTTCCTATAAGGCATATTGCTCTTGATGTGCTTGTTGTTGTTGCTATTGTAATCGGTGTTGTTCCCTTTGTGTCTGCCTCTCTCGTTGCACTTTCTACTGCTCCTCAAGACGTTAAGTTCGTACAAAAGCGGTTAGTCTAACGTGACGACCCTCATTATTAGCAGTACCGCTAATTATAACCCAATATGCTCTATTAATAAACATAGTGCATACCATTTATGCATAATCATATCATAATCATAATCAAACACAATCAAAGATGTGGCAAACGCTGACTGAGTTCACGTAGATAGCTATGTAGACTGAATTCATGTATGCACACTCAATTCATGTAGGTTCCTACGCAGACTCAATTTGCATATACAAATTTTGGACACACTTAGAATCACCATTGTTGTTCCAATATCAAGAAGAAGAAGAAGATTGATGCAAACTTGATATAAGTGGGAGAAAATGAAGATGATTGAAGTTGTTGAAAATCTTGATGTTTGATGAAGCTAAAAGGAGAAGATGAAAATAGATGAAAAGTGGGTGCGAACAAATAAAAAAAAATGATAAATATGAAATAGAAGATCAAAATAGAAATATACAAATTATGGTTCAAGGGATGAGGCAATTAAGGACGGGTATTTTGGGTATTTAGTTTTTATAAAAAATTTAAGAAATGAGGGGGTAACAAAATTGATTTTTTATATCCAGCAAACCCTTCCCGTTTTGTTACTCTCAATTTCTCTCAAAAAATTTTCACTCTCACGCAAAAAAGAAAACCCATCAGCTTCAACTGTAACAGCAGGCATGTTTCTCTTTCCCTTTCACTCTTTCTTCAATGCATTTTCAATCAATTTCTTCAAATACTTGTTCAACAACATATCGCATGAATCTACTGTTACTTGTTCTCTGCATTTTATTTAATTAACAATTAAATTAAAAAGATCGTTTATCATATCTCTCGATTTGTATGCTTTTTCTTTTTCATTTTTACTTTAATAATTGCACCATTTCCTAATTTTTCAACTGTGTGGAATCAATTTTTCCTCTCACTCGATTAGTGAACTTGCTGCTACTGAATATAATGTCCCTTTAGTCGATATAACCTATTTAGTACTTACACTTCAAATTGAATTTGAATGTATATCTGGTGTTCGACACGACATGCTTGACATGTGTTTACATTCAATTACTTTAAAAAAAAATTATTATTGGTGTATATGTAGCTATAACACTTTAGATTGAAGGTGTGTTTGACAATGCACGACACCTCGGACATGGTTACATTCATTAGCTTTAATTTTTTTAAATTAATTTTGGTGTTTATATATTAGTGTAGTGTCTTTCTTAGTGATTCATAGAATATAATTATATAATTGGTTGAAGATTTGAAAATACAGAGTGAGAATTCCTAATCGTGGTGGCTATGTTATAGAACCAATTAATGAAAAAATTAAAACAAATTGTTTTGGAGGAAGAGTTTGGGCAATTTGTTCATGTTTGTCATGTTACTAGTGAATCATCCATTAATTGTTGAAGTCGGTCAACTTGGTCTTTCATTTTAACAAAACTTCAAAATGACCTCTGAAATTGAAATCAATTATTTCAGTCAATTTATTTTCAGAATTGTCTGGATAGGTCAAATGTGATCGATAATTTTCAATTTTGGGACCAAATTGTTTTAGCCTACAATTTCTGGAACTAAATTAGTGATTCACTTTCATTGGTTTATAGAGGAAGGTAGTTTTGTTTTATAAGCAAATGATGAGATAAAGTAACTTCTGGATAGGGTATGCTCAGATTTTCTACAAACAACAATATGGATTATTGGTACATCATTCATGATAAAAATGAATGGTGGGACACTGTTGAAACAAAATTGTTCAATTAATTATAGGCTTGGCTGTTTGGCACCAGTGACCTGACTGACCTAAAAACCCTGCACCGCAATAAGTTATAGGCTTAGCTTTTGTTGAATCATTTTGTGTTGGTCACTATTGAGTCCATCATTTTGGAATATTAGAGGTCGTTTACTTTGCTAAAACATTTTCTGTTTTCACTTTCTAAAATTTGTGTTAATTTTATAAGTTAATAAGAAGTTAAGAGACTTTTGAAGTAAACACTTGTCTATATTTCTAAAAAAAGTGAAAATATAAATAAAAAAATCATTATTTCTGAAAATGCATCTTCATTAACTAGCATTTCATTTTAAGTCCATGACAATAGTTTACTTCAAGAGCCTCTACAATGAACACATATTTTTGGAAATGAAAACAAGAAATATTTTCATGAAGTAAACAGTTTCTTAATTTCCACATTAATATTCATTCAAACATAAGCATAGCATAGCATAGCATAGCACAATCTTGTTTTCTATTTACACCCAAGTAAGGTATTCAATATTCAGCCTCTGAGGTTTGTAGAACTTTGCTTTGTTGTTTCTTTTTAAATGTTTTACTTGGCATCGAATTCTGACAATGCTGTGTTTTAAATATATGGGAGAGAGTTCAAAAGGGTGAGTACGGTGGTGTGGGTTCATTTTACATTTATCCAGATTTTTGTTTTTATCAAGTTTTAGGATTAAGCTTTCACATCAAAATCATGCTTCCTAGTTTAAATTAATTTATCTTTTAAACGAGTGTTGCATTGTTTTGGACTCATGGTACAGAAATCACTACTGCATGAAAGGTAGAGAACAAAACAAGGATTTGGCTCTGCTAAAGTGAACAATTCATTGTAGAGAATAAAGTGAATAATATCAACCATTGATGATCAAATGAATAGTTGATATTATGTGCACATGCATGACTAATCATGAGTGGTTATAATATCAACTATTGATTAACACATTTTACTAATTTCTCACTTTAGAGGAGCCAAATTCATAAAACAATCAGTTCTTGAAGGTATAACAAGCTAGAGGTGTAAGTAATATCTAACATTCAGACTATTTGATGTACCTACGGCATTGCCGCCCTTGTGGGAAACGTCAAACAATAAATGGGTGGAAAGTTAATGTCATTGATAACTAAGGCTTATATGGAGTCCGTATGGGCATATATCATTACATTTAATCACTTTGTTAGACTAATTATTAGTAACCAATATAATAGAAGAACCAGAGGGTTGGGCCTGTTTCTTAATTAGATTAGATGTTGTGGCAGTTATATTTAAATGATGACAGTTATATTTATGTAATTATAATAAATAGAGAAATTATTGGAAAAGGGAGAGAAAGCAATTATTTGGGAGTGGCCAAGCTCTCTAATTCTTGGAAGGGAGAGACTAAGACTCTCAAATTTCTTGCAGGAAACTATTGTTACCATCTTTGAATGTATAATTTATCTCTTGTAATTATATAACAGATTTCCCTTTGTAATTAAATTCAATAACCAGAATTATTCAATAAAAGTCAGTTATTTCCTTTATATTTATACGTTCGGTACCAGTTTCTATCACACTTTTACTTTTTCAAACTATTATTGATGTCTATGTGTCAATGTCGGTACCATGTCTTGTGTCCAAGTATGTGTCAGTGCTTCACAGTTGATCATGTTACTGTTATGAGGGCAAAGCTTACAAATAGGTTCTTAGGCTGGTGAAGGTTTCTATGCTTGGTAGGATTGGTAGCCCCTCTGTCTACCTTTGATTTTTTTTATATTCAGCTCAGGAAAATGATTTAAAAAGAATTCTGGATTATATGGTGGTTCATGGTTGTAGTATACTTGGCACTTTTTGGTTAGCCTTAACTTAGTAAGAAAGAACATTATTGAATATATGCAGTGTGCCTCATTATTATGCGGCGTCTCGTCAATCAGAAAATTGAAAAGTTTTGTAATATTTTCGTGGTAGGCAATTGTTTGTTATGATTATTGGCTACTACCACAATCAATTTTCCTCCAATGGAAACATCAATATCTGATCCTATGATTATAATAGATTTCACTTAAGCATTTTGCATTTTTACATGGAAATATTAGTTACCAAGATTACAATGAAGCTATTCTAATATTTTAGAGCTAAATTTTATATTATACTGAGTTTTGCTAGACCTAGTGTTTTGGTGAGTTACTATATATTTTGTTCAACATTCAATTGTAGTCTTAATGTTTTTTGTATATTTATAATGCAGCTTCTAGCAGGTTGTTGAAAATATGGCCAAGCATCATCCAGATTTGATCATGTGTCGTAAGCAGCCAGGAATAGCCATTGGACGATTGTGCGAGAAATGTGACGGAAAATGTGTTATATGTGACTCTTATGTGCGTCCATGTACACTTGTCAGAGTTTGTGACGAGTGCAACTATGGATCGTTTCAGGGTCGATGTGTTATATGCGGAGGAGTAGGAATATCGGATGCGTACTACTGCAAGGAATGCACACAGCAGGAGAAAGATAGGGATGGTTGCCCTAAAATTGTAAACTTAGGGAGTGCCAAGACTGATTTATTCTATGAACGCAAAAAGTATGGTTTTAAGAAAAGATGATGAGGATGGATTCAAATGAACGTAAAAAGTATGGTTTCAAGAAAAGATGACGTGGATGGATTTCAACATTTTGTAATTTTTCTGACAAACATTACGCTCAATATGTATGTTTTGTTTGGTTATCACCTATCAGTACAATGAGACTTCAATTTTTTAACTGAAACAATTGTTGGCAATTTAAGTGCAGAACTAGTTGACTTATTGGAAAAAACCCAAGTCTCATGTTAAAAATAGATAAAGTTCTTAAAGACTTTATAGTAACATCTTTCATCTTACAAATCGATTTTGTAAAGATGAGTTAAGTCCAATATAAAACCTTAGATGGTATGAGAACTTACTCGATTGGGTCACCACCATTTATATATACGCACTAAGCCCAAGAGTTTGGGTGTGAGGGGTTGTATTGGAAAAAATTAAAGTTCTACACTAAAAATGGTTAGCACTCTAAAAGACTTTATAAAGAGGGGACACTCATCATTTTACAAGTCGTTTTTTAAGGATAATTCATACCTAATATAAAACCTAAGATAATTAGTGATTGTAGTTTATTGCAATGAGAAAATAAAGACTTAAACTAGAAGGAAAATATTGTTTTGTTTATTTTTTTTTTTGAACAAAAATGTCTCTTCAACTTAATGGAGGATATGATAAGGATTTTTAATTAAATTTATGTTTGTTCAAGGAGATAAGAGAGATTTTAAATGGTTGATAATTGATTTTGATCTCTTCTTCTAAATCTCTCGAAAATAGAAAGAAATCAAAAAGGGATTTATGAGGGATTTTGCTCCCGTGTTAAATACTGAATCAAATAAACATAAGTTAAATATTCTCTCTCGTTCCCTTTCATCCCTTCCAACCAAACATACCCGTAATAAATTATGTTTGATGAATTGTACTATTTATTCATGTTGTGTTCACGAGTTTAAGTCAATCTATTCATTGTGATAACTCAAATCAATTCAATATGTATTTTATTCGAATTTGTTCAAGCTTGGAGTTTAACTTGGTTAAATTTGAAGTTGTTTGGTTTGAATATTAGGTTTATTATTGGAAACTTGTAAACTCGTGAATCCAATTTCTTGAAAAAAAAATGTGATTAGAGAACCACCAATATCATTGAGGATTTACAACGTAATTTATATATAATTTACTAAATTTTAATTTTTTTAATCTTTGTTTATGTTGGTCTTGAAGTGGTTCAATATCATTGGAATGTTAAAATTATAAAAAAAAAAAGGTAGAATTTAGTCTAATTGCTGGAAAATGTATGAACTATAATGATATTTAATTATATATTGTTTTTTTTATAATTCGTCTAAATAATTACATCTTATGACCTAAATCAACCCACTAATCATCAATTTGTATTTGATAGAAAATTACAGGTTTTTAACTCAATCGAAATCGATGAAATTTGTTTGGGGCACATAACGAATTTGGCCAAAATCAAATCAACCCGACTTACAAACACCCCTAATTGTATACAAATGTTGTTTTTATTGTTACACAAACTTATACTTTTGTCTTTAAAAATACAAGTTCTCTTTAGACCAAAATGTGAAATTCAGAGATGATTTATATGAATAAGTTTGTATTAAAAATTATAATCAAAATTCTGAAAAACCAAACTATATCGGACAATTCAATCGATCGAATTGAGAATTGGCCTCTTATTCGGTCTTATTGATCCTCAAACCCGCTCAAGTAACCAACCAAAAAAAAAACGCCAAAACTGAACTAAAACTAGAATAAATCGGAAAAACCAATGATTAACTGGTTTATAAAATAAAGGCTTGATTGCAGTTGTGGTCCCCCTATTTTAGTTGAATCGCGAAAGTAGTCCCCCTATTTTATTTCTCCTCAGTTTTGGTCCTTCAAACATAATTTTGGTCCAAAACTTGATGAAATTTTATTTTTTTTTTCATTTATTTAAGTCACACCATACCTCAAGATCTCATTTGCTGTTGAAATCTATGATCATAAATGGTGAAGTACGGCTTTAAAAAAATGAAATTTCATCAAGTTTTGGACCAAAATTCTATTTAGGGACCAAAACTGGGGAGAAACAAAATGGGGAGACTACTTTCGCGATTAAATTAAAATAGGAGAACTAAAATTGCAATTAAACTTAAAATAAACACGTATTTTATAAGAAAAGTCCAAAAGCACCCGTTTTTAAACTTTAAGGAATTTTCAGTTATTTTAAGGTCGTTTGAAGCAAATTAATAATAAAGCTCTAAATATAAATATACATATGAGCATAGTAGAAAAGATTGGTACTAAAATAGTGTCGCAACAAGGAGGGGAGTAATAAAATAATAACTATATTTGTAAATGAATATTATTACAATATTTACAGATAAATATTATGACATTATATGGTATTTTTTATTCAATGTTATTTAATATATATATTAAAAGGTTAAAAAATATTATTTTATTACTTTATCATCGGTTCAACTGGGGTTGAACTTTGTATAAGTACTGTTATCGATTCAACATTCGATTTGATTTTTTAAATATTGAGTTTAACTATCTGACAACGATGATTCTTCTCGAGTATATAATATTTTTTTGATTAAATTGTCAATTGTTTTTAACTCCTAACTCAACTGACAAATATCGATATTGTTACGTTGAGCATCATATTTCGCAATTGTGTGTGTGAATTTTTAGTGATATTTATTATTTTGTTTACATATTAAAACCTTCAATTAGATTCCTAAACTATCATTCATTATAAATATAATTTTTTTTTTTTTATATATTGTTCCAAATAGTATTTGAACTTGTAAATAGAACAGTTAAACTAGGTCATCTAACCTAGCTCGATCTAATCCAAAAAGGTCAAACTAAAAAAAGGGTTGGGCCCAACCTAAAAAAGAATGACGGTTCCTTAAATAAATCAAATTGGGATGGGTTAAACTCAAATTTTTATCAAATTAAGAAAATTGGATATGGTATCCCCTCACTTAGACTTGTATCCTCCATAATATA
>JBBPBS010000207.1:1021464-1041030 GCA_037974835.1 Cicer judaicum
TATAAAAAAAAAAAAAAAAAAAAAATTAATTTTACCTCTTTTATTTTCACAAATTTATTAGTAAAAAAATTTGTTCTGAATTCCTATCCCTTCTACAAATTTTTCAGTAGGTGATAATGTTCGGTAATTTATTTTATTGTATCGGATTTTTTTAAAACTTAAAATTTCTAGTACGTTTTCATTTTGTAATACCAACAGTTTCATATTGTTGAAAAATATGGTATTTTTAATTTTTATTTATTTATTTTGAATTAGGGATTAAAAAAAACACAATTATGTGTAGATTTGACTGAAGCATTCATAACTGATCAAACATTTGAATCACGAGAAGCTGTCATATTACGTGCATAAGAAGTTGGCCATCAAAATCGAATAGTTGTTATCATTACTCATTGTGACACATAGATTGAAAATAAAGGAAGGAAGAAAAAAATTAATTATCAGTTGTGATAGACGTGGAAAATATACGTCAAATAAAGGTAACTCTGGGACTTCAGCTACAAGATGTGGTTGTACATTTTAACTTAGATCGATACCATTGAATAATGGTGAGAGATTGATTATTAGTTTAATGTGCGGACTTCACAATCATGAGTTAGTGGCTATCTTTGAGAATAATGCATTTGTGGATCACTTAAAAGAAGAAGATAAGAAACATATTAATGAGCTGACAAAGTATCACATCTTGGCATCTTTAAGAGATCTAGATAAAAAGAACATTACTAATATCTCTCAAATTTATAAGTGACAATCTACATACCGAAATAATTTGAAAGGACTCAAAATTGATATACAACATTTGCTGAAGTTACTTGAAGTTGTGTTTGTTTAAGTAGGACGTGCGGAGACTCCACCATTGTGAGAGACATGTTTTGGACCCACCCAAACTCCATAACTTTATTTATAACATGTTCCCTCTTGTATTCATAATGGATATCACTTACAAAACCAACAAATATAGGTTACGATCGTTTGAAATTGTTGGTATAACTTCAACTAGGTTAATATTTAACGTTGCATTTGCTTACATGAACTGTGAGCGTCAAGAAAACGTTAATTGAGCATTTGAGAATGCAATTGAAATTGTATTTCCATTTTCAAAAAATTTACTTTGTCAACTTCATATCAACAAAAATGTTGGAGGTAAATGTAAACAATATATATCGAAGAAAAACATGTAGGACCCCTTCTAGATTTGTGGAGGAAAATTATTTATTGTTATGAAGAGAAAGAGTACGAGTAGCTTTCGCAAATGTTCAAACAAGCATGTTGAAGCATGAATCAATTGAGTGATGCATTTAGGAAACACTATGACGAATAGGTATATCATTAAAACTTTTTATTTTTTGTTATATTATTACATGTTTAGAATTATGCATGTATGTTGATATTTTATTATTATTTATGTTTGAATATTAGGGTTGAGTTTAGCAATTGGTCACTAAAGATATTTTTATATCACAATAAAGAAGATTTTTGTAAGGCATGGGATAGTATGAATAAGATGTCAATGCAAATTATGAACATCAAATGATCATTTGAGATAAGTAATCATTTGAGACAAGTAAGGGTCACAAAGAGTGATGCATCTAGAAAACACTATGACGAATAGGTATCTCATTAAAACTTTTTATTTTTTGTTATATTTATACATATTTAGAATTATGCATGCATGTGCGATATTTTATTATTATTTATGTTTGAATATTAGGGTTGAGTTTGGCGATTGGTCATTGAAGAGATTTTTATATCACAATAAAGAAGATTTTTGTAATGCACGAGATAGTATGAATAAGATGTCAATGCAAATTATGAAGATAAAATGATCATTTGAGACAAGTAAGGGTCACAAAGAGCATATATACAACAATATATTATATGCGATTTTGACTTGTGTTGTATCAATGAAAGCTCTAGTTCATATTGTTGATGAATACAAAAGAGTCAGCTATATCGGTAGCGACAAAGTCGCGTGTCGTTGTATACTTAAAAGCTCTCACAGATTATCTTGTGCATGTGAGTTGACATGGTACAAGGTGGAAAGTGTTATAATCCCATTGGACGTAGTTCATATACATTGGAGAAAATTAACGATGAACAGTGGTCCAAAGGAAAAAAAAATAAAAAAAATGATTCTCAGTTGGACAATGCATTAGAGATGAATATAATTTAAAAAAAATAAAAAAAAAGTTAATGATTGCTAGGATGAGGGGATTGAAGAGCATGTTGCATGAAAAAATATATGCAGAAACAACATCAATGTGTGCACCACCAGATAACATCAAAACAAAGGATTGTGTGTAGAGGAAGAAATATAAGAAACCAAAGGAATTTGATGTATATCACGACCCTTCATTTTTTGAGCATATGAATGCGTTTTTATTATGATAATGCAACTATTCAAGTCTCTTAGTAAGGGCCCATGAAAGCATCCCAACAAGCATCGAAATAAGCCTCCCAACAAGCATCTAAACAAGCCTCTTAGAAAGCATCCAAACAAGCCTCTCAACAAGTCCATTGAGAGGTGCACACAATGAAGACATGTTACTTAACATTGATTTTGTTAATGAAAGTCACAAGATAGAGGTTAAATTGAAGTTAGGATTTTTGCTGCCTCCACTTGCATGGATTTGGAAGGACCACCTCAACGATGAGTCTACATCATGGACTATAGTTTATGTGAGACATCTACAACATTGAGGCTTATTAGATTTAGAACCAGTCTCATATTTTATGTCTTTGGTAGATTATTGACACTTTTGTATGCTCGTTATTGTACTAACACTTTTGTATGGTTTTGATTTCACTAATCTACACATCATAATTTAGAAAGTTTGAATCGCTCCAGAAGCGTTGATGAGATCAGAACTGTCTCGTTAAACTTGATGTAACTACTAACTTAACTCAATTGTAATACTAGCTTAAGTTATGTTTGTATTTTAGTTGTCTTTCTATTTAAGTTTTAATTTTTTTTATGTTGTTTTTTATGTTGTATTAGTGATAAGTGTTCTGGGAGGAACAATAAAATATTATTACAAAATCAGCAAATTTAGAGCAATAAAGTAGTTAAAATAAATAAGTTTGAATTATAGAGTAGAATTCGGGGCCTGAGGTTTGAGGTTTGGTGGCAGGGACACGAGTTTTTGTGTAAATGTTTATTCTAATTTAACCTTTTATTTAACTAATTTATTATTTTTAAACTAAAATATCTATAGTTTTATATCTTCTATTGAGAAATACATGATTTTAGTATTCGATTATGAAAGTTACCGTATTATACAAGTATCTTGTTTAAATATTATAGCTATCCGATTATATTCAAGTTGTGATATACTAAAAGTCTACCACAAATAAATCTCAAATATATCCAACCAAAGTTAAAAAGATTTAGTTAATTATAAATAAAGAATGATAAAATTATAAGTTAAATAGTTTATATGAAAAATAAAATAAAAAGTCAAACACAATTTTATCGGATGCAGTGATTTAAATTTAAAATAAACTCTCATTATTTTTTAAAACAAATAATATTTTATAATAATCAATTATAATTAAAATCATAAGAAACAAATTCAATTTTTTTATAAACAAAATAAATTCATATTTTTGTTGTTGGTTAATGGATTTGTTTGTTATAGTTTCTAAGTAAAATAATTACTTTCTTTTTTAAAAAACAAAAATAAACTTTGGAATTTTTATATCTGTTTATTATGATTTTAAAAAAATAAAAAATTATTTTAAATAATAATTTATCTTAAAAAGTGATTTTTTTAATGAAAAATAAAAATTTTATTTTTTTAAATTTTTTATCTAAATTATCAAATATCAAAATCATTCTTTTTATTTTTTTATTTTTTTTTACGATAAGTAACAAAAGGGTTTAATATCAGTTGTTTTGAGTGACTTCTTCTTCACAAAACCCCAAACACACTAACACTGAACAACAAGCCACCAAAATCTCGGACACCGCCGCGGCAACCACCACCACCAACCAACAAAAAACGTATCAAAATGGGAAAGACAAAGAAATTCATCAACAAGAAGAGCTCACACACATTCCAACTCATGGCTCGTGATTCAACCGACCCCGCATTCACTCAATCCGACCGTGTATTCGTCCGCGTTGATAACAATCCACTTTCCGCCGACTCCGTCTTCGCCGATTCACCCGACGACCCCGACGCTTACATCGATACCGACGACGGGTACGCTGACGGTAGCGGTCCGTTATCGGATGATGTTAGGAAGGAGATTCTGGAGCTAGGGTTTCCTGATGATGGTTATAATTACTTGACTCATATGAGGGAAATTAAGAATGCTGGCGGTGGTTCTTTTTTCTATAGTAACCCTAAGTTTAAGCTTCAGCATCTTCCTCGTGATGTTAAGGTGATGGTTCTGTTTTCTCTCTCTGTTAGAGTTGGTTTTAGTCTCTGTAGCACCGACATCTATCATTGAAGCCGTGTCACTTGTCCTACATGCATTGACACGACACCGACACTTTGATTAGATTAAATTAATTAATTTTCTCAAATTATTACTAGATGTCAATGTGTTAGTGTCATGTTCGGTTTTGACATGTCAATGTTGTGTCTCGTGTATGTGTCAGCAATGTGCTTCATAGGTTTCAGTTTGTGGTACTAGTTGTTAAGTGTATTGGTGCGCTGTATGTTAGAAGCTTTTTGTTTTTTAAATTAGGCTTTGTTTGGGAGAACTTATTGACTTATATGGTTACATACTCATTTGTGTAAGTGTTTGTATTAGTTTATGAAAATAGCAGGTAATTCAACTGATTTGAGCTAAGATTGAAGGAGTATAAAAAATCAGGGTTTGAACCCTGGGGAAAGAGAGAAAAATTATAACCTAACTAACCAACTAAAATTTGCTTATAAAAACAAAGAAAAAAAAGCTTATGAAAAAAGCTTAAGAAGATATAGGCAATTGTTATGATGGGGAAGTATGATGTGTTGTGTGGCATGCTAGACCGATGTTTCAAGGTCGCTCAAAACTTGGACTATTAGGTCTTCACATTCTTACAACTGAGACAATGATATAGTCGGCATTGATTGAACAAAAACAAAAGAAAATAGAATAATAGATTTAAGTTGAGTTTTAAAGCACTAATATTTTTTTTATCCTTTTTATCCTTTTTATCCTTTTACTTATGATTAGCGATTCAATGGTTGTTAACAATTTTCAAGAATCAGTGTACCGGATACAATGTAAGACATGTTCCCAATCTAGAAGCCATCTATCATATATCCATATAAGCAGTTTTCATCTTATTTCAATAGGCTCCCTATGATAGCTTATAAAATCAACTTACAATTTATATGAAAATAGTTTAATGTGATGCTTCTCTGATCATTAAAACAGCTTATGCACGATAGTTTATATGATAAACACTTGTTCAATGAGAGCTTAGTTAAGCTGTTAACTCAAAAGCACCCTAATAAGTTATATGTTTATATGTTAGCTTGGTTAGATTGTTAACTAATTGACAATTAGGACAGTTGGATAAGATTTCTCCCAATCAATACTGTCCACTCAAAATAACTTAATTCTTAATATAATTTGATTCTTCACAATAGTAATTTCATAGTTTCAGATCTTCTCTCTTTTGAACTCCTTCACCTATAGAATCTTTTCCAGAATCCAAATTATTTTTTTGTATGTTAATGTATCAAAGGTTTGTCAAATAATTATTCTTCTGCAAGTATTTGTAGTATTTTATACAACTTGGCTCTTAAGGTTTGTTGTGTTTGTGAATTTAGGCATATGATGCTTCGAGACTGCGAATTACAGAGGCCGATGAAGAGCCTGAGGAAAACACTTTGTACACTGTTGCATCCAAAACTGCCAACGTAAGGGTTCAGAAAGCTGTTGATCCTGAAGTGGCTGCATTGCTCGATGACAGTGATGTGTCTCGGTTTGGCTCTGATGTTGAAGATTTGGAGGAAGACTTTGTTGTCCAGGCTAACCTCCATGAAGACAAAGATGATGAAGAGAAGGCACCCGTGTGTAATGGAATGAACTTCGCCGAGGGTTCTATAATGAATAGGAGCTTAAGCAATGATCATGTATTGCAAGTTTCCGCGTATTCCACTGTTGCAGATGATTGTGAACCTTTGGATGGGGTTGAAAATGGTGTAACAGGTGTGAAATGTGCTGGTGAGAAGCCAAGGCCTCGTCGTCTGTTAGATGAACAATTTGATTTGGTGAGTTCTGCTATTGAATTCATAATCTATTTATTCACATGCTATATGATGCTTTCTCTTTTCAAATTGATACTATAACTATATTTCTGTGGGTACTGTGTCATTAATTAGTTTGTGTTGGTGCGCAGCGCTAAGTTTATGTTAGTATCTAGAATATTTTTTATGGAGTTGATTAGTTTGCATCCAAAGTATTTCAGTTTGTACTGAACTATTTTAGAAGCTTGCTTAGAAAAGCTTAGGCTGATTATAAATACCATTTTTAAGCCTATCGGTTATTCAGAGTAGAAAACAAAATTCAATGCACAATTAGTTTTCTCTTTATTTTTTATCGCTACACATCAGTTTCTATCACAAATTACATTATCTAATAAACTGTATTGAACTTTCTTGTTTCTCGCATGATATGTGTATTTTTTGAATTTTATCTTCATGGCCATTGCAAGTTATAGCCTTTATTTACCACCTCTATACTTTTTTACTTTTAAACGATAGCACTAACACTTTTTTACTTTTATCAAATTATTACTGGTGTCGATGTGTCTATGTCAGCATCCTGCTTTAAGATATTTATTATCAATATATTTTCTGTTGTAGCTTGAACATCAAGAGTATGGAAGTGATGATAACAGTGGTGATGATGATTATGATGGTGATTACGAGGAAAATTATGGAGCTGAAGATGAGTCACTTGCTGAAAAGCTCAAACTCTCTCTTAGCAACCTTGAGATGGAAAGCCTAGAAGTTGAAGACGATGGCAAGTATAAGGTTCCTGCAGATTTATTGAAGAAAGATGCCCCAGGAAGTGAGGGACAAGAAGATTCCGCTGCCGATGTGATTCGCCGTTGCAAGGAATATGCTGAGCAATATGAAGTTGAAGATGAAGACAAGGATGTTGTTATTTTTCAAGAAAGTAGTGATGAGTCAGAAGCCTGGGATTGTGAAACTATTGTTTCAACGTACTCAAATTTGGATAACCTCCCTGGAAAGATTGAAATACCTGGGGCAACCAGGAAAAAGAAATTGGCCGAAACTATGACTGCAGCCTTGAGTTCCTCTACTCCAATAATTTCCCTAAGAGGAAAAGCAAAGCTTCCTGTCGACTTCTTGCCTGCTGGTAGAAGACCGGCTGCTGAAAATGTAGACTCCGCTGCAAGACCTGAGCAATACAGGAGAAGACAACATGGCCAAGAGTCAAAGGAGGAGAAGAAAGAGAGAAAGGTAACTGTATTACTTGGTCTGCTTTTACTACCTTTTGAGTTTATGATGCTTTATTTATGCATGCTGTGATTATCAACTTCTTTTCGAGAACTCAGCAGCCGCTGTCTCAGTAAGAATAATGGTTTTACAAATCTACTAATTTGACAATTGTTTTGTTTGGTAGACTGCTGTGAAGGAGGAACGGCGTGAGGCACGTCGCACTAAAAAAGAGACGAAAGAGCTTTATAAGTGTGAAACGCATCGGGCACAAAGAGTTGCAGCTGTAGCTGGTCCTTCATCCTTTCATCTTTTGTAAGTTTTCTAAATTTTAAATTTTTCTTTGAACTATCTACAAAATGGGAAACATTTAATACATGATAGTAGCTTGCATTTTCTTAAAGGTGAAAGTGAATCAGTATGATAAGAACCACAGTTTCAAATTTGTTTAAATGGTATCCTAAACCAAAAAACAGTAGTTCCCATTCATTGAAGATTTTTGATCGGCAAATGTTAGTAGTTAGTTTCTTAGAGATGTTAGTAGCTAGTTTCTTAAAGGAGATGTTAGTAGCATCGGTTGAAACTTGACCTCTCTTTCTTAAACCTCCTTTAACGTCCCCACCCAAACCACTAGGTTAATACTTTGTGGATCATCACTTTGAAGATTTAAAATACAAGATATTGAACTTTTACCACAATCATAATATTGCGAATTTTTTTGAAATTAAAGACATTCATAATTACATATGTTCAAGGTATCACTTTGTGCTTACTAGTATCACTACCATTTTTTGGGTTCTAAATTTATTCAAATATATATGCATGTTAATTGACCTGTAATATGCTCAATGTCCCACAATATGAAGTTGATTTAGATTAGTATGATTACAAGCACCCATAATTCTACCACAAATGAAGAAAAACTTTGAATTTCAATTAATGTCCAATGCAATGGCATCATTTTGTCTCTAACTTTTCCTGTAAATGAGTGTAAATGCTGTGGTTAATATGATTTATCTTTATAGGTAAGTTAACAGTCACAAGTACCCCAACCAGTTCAACTTCCTTAACACTACAATGAAGCTTGTGAGGTTCTATGGTGTTTTCATACATCACAACTCAGTTTTGTCACACAGTATCCATGGCTGTTATGGGTCTTTTGGTTAACAAAAAATGTACACATTACACAAGAGTGTATAATGTCATTATTGATTATTTGCAAGGATAAACAGATATTTTTTTTGTTTTTGTTTTTTTTGTAATAAAGTTGATTCAATTTTGTTTTGTAGAACAAAAGTGTGGCAACAATATGGTTTGTAGCATCAATTAATTATATATAAAACTATGTACTAGATTACTTCTTTTGTCTTACAATGAATGTCGATTAAGGTTTTTGCTACATATTAAAAAAAGTAATAATTTGAAGAAAGAAAAAATTGTCAAACTACACATCTTAACTATTGGTGAGTTTTCATTAGTATCAATATAAAGTGTAATAATGTTTTGTAAGTTTGTGCATGACATTCATTTTGAGATATTGTTTTTTTGCTAAAATGATATTCATTATGAGACAGAAGGAGTAATTAGTTATATTTGATACATATTTGGTTCAATGACAAGCTAGAGAAATGATCTTGAAACGAGTATTCTATATGATAGAACAATCTTGAAACGAGTATTCTATATGATAGAACAATGTGTCGGCATTTAATTTATGTAGTCAATCTTATTTATTTAATTTATGTAGTCAATCTTATTTATTTCGATAAGGTATGATTGTTGTTTAGGTTGGTTAACAATTACTCTATAAATACAAGTTTTTAGATATTTATTTTATTTTGTTAGTTTATTATCATTGGTGTGTAGATAGGTGTATCCGTCTATATGTTTTGATGAATGCAAATGCGAATATTGAACTTACAAAAACTTTTATGATTTTCAAAAAATTTATGTTATTTGATTGGTAATGAAGGGATAAAATAGTAAATTGTTCAAATTAACGATATTGAGAGAAAGAAAGTTACTTCAAAAATTAGTATCTTTTTATTTAAGGTGTAGATATATTTGAAAAATTCTATTTATTTAATGGTATATTAAGTGGAGGAGTTGTTATTGTGATATATGAGAGAATTCACTAACCTTGAAGGATTGATATAAATGGTTTCGATCAATATTTGTTTTGATTAAAGCAAATATATCTTTTTTAGTTGCATTTGGATAACAAGAAATATATCAATATGAAGTGTCCGCAAGTTTCTAATATATTATAAAAGTCATTTAGAAATCTGCCAAATGAATATCTATAGAATTTATGAAGTTTGTATATTAATCTTAACAAAATCAAGAGAAGGAGATTCTCAAGAAACCACAATACTACGTCTAGGGCGAAAAGAGCTTTCATCCACTAAATGAATATCTATAGAATTTATGAAGTTGCCTTGACTGACCACTCGATGTAAAAATGCTTACCAAGATGGTCTTACTAGAAAAAACTAGTTTGTTTTTATCTTTCTAGAGTTCATATACCACAACACCAAAGAAGATTTGAAAAGATCCTAGAATATGATTGATATTAGTAGATGACAATTTTTATTCTAGCCATTGATACATGTTGTGCCATAAAATTTACTGCACGTATTGGAAGAAATAAGATTATTCTAAAAATCTCTAATGTCTTCAGAATCTGTGAGAAAATGCATGATAGTTTCAAGATATTCACAACACATGGGACAAAGTTGTTGCTAGACAAACTTGTGATATCTTTCATCATTGGTAAAACAATTATTATGAGAGAGTTCTCCTAGAAATGCTCAATACGAGTTCAGTCATTGCCAAGACCAAACATGTTGGAAAAAAACTCATAATGAATAGGATTTGAATAAAAAATTTAATGGAGTCACCATTAAAATGTATTTTAAAATAAGAAAAATATTGAGAAAACTCTTATAAATAGAAAAATAAAAGAAATGGTATTTAAAATCAAATTTTGAGTTCGAGAGTCGATTATGCATATGGGTAGGGATGGTATTAATATCCTACGACATCCGTTAAAAATACGGTTACCTATAACTAATTGTACAAAATTAATATTAACTTAAAAGTATTTATTTACTTATTATTAGATATGAATATCAATTGTATGCTTTGAATGTGATTTTGAAATAAAGATATGCTTAAAAAAAATTTGTATTAATGTGTTTGACAAAAGTGTGATCTTACTCCTACGTATCTCTCGGTGTGATGGAAAAACCAAAGCTACGTAGTTCTTGGATAGAAAATGCGGATGTATTGATTGCTTTTCAAGAAAATGTGTTTTATTGTTGATAAAAAAAGTTTTGACCAATAAAAACAAAAAATTATTTGATTTGAATAATTATTTTAAAATATAAGTTTTAGGACGACCGGGTTGTACAACCTGTGTCTCAAAAACTCAATGAATAAAAAAGATGTCACATCTAATTTAATTCTCTTGAGAATACTTTATATTACTTTTTGTTTTAAAAATGAGTTTAAAAATCACCAAGTAGTACAACTGGTGTCTTAACAACTCAAAGAATAAAAAGATGTCAATCTAATTAATCAAATTAAAAAAAAAATTATAATTTTAAATTAATTTATTTATAAAAATAAATTTTAGAACTATCAAGTTGTACAATTTGTGTCATGACAATTTATAGATTGAAAGATGACACATCTATTTAACCTTTAGTAAAAGACTTCTTTGTATTTTCTTAAAAAAGAAGATTTAGTATTTGTTAGACAATAATTAAATTTAATATATAATAAAAAAAACAAAAGAAAAGAAATGATAGGATACTAAATAGTAATATATATATATATATATAAAACTAACCTACTTCATCAAACCGTGAAGGTCAAAGAAAAAAAAAACTTAGGGGGAGAAGGAAATCGAGAGGGAAGGGAGAGAATAACTAGCCGAGCACGGAGGGACCAAAAAGTATGGTCGACGTTCTGGCGACGACGACGACATCAAATGAAAAATGATATTCTCCATGTTGGTTACTGGTGTACAGATGAATGAAAGTAATCGTCTTCGGATTGGTTACCGATGCGTATATCGAAAAAAATATAAATAATCGTCTTTGGATTGGTTACCGATGAGTTGACCGACAAAAATAAAAAACATGATCGTCTTCGGATTGGTTACCGGTGCGTTGATCGACACAAATAAAAAGCATGATCGTTTTCGGATTAGTTACCGATGCGTAGATGGACATAAAATAAAATGTTGATCATAAGCAACATATAAGTCCAATTTATAAGGTAAATAAAGAGAAATTTTTGTTGTTGTTGTTGTCGTTGTTGTTGTTATTTGTTTTTTATTTTTTATTTTTATTTTTTATAAAAAAATAGGGAAACATGTTTATGATAATTGCAACACAAACGAGTCCATTTTTCAATGATTTTTATTTATTTATTATTTTTTTAAGTATAATATTTCTTGACTGCATCTAAGTTTACAAGAAGTGGAAGTTCATCTCCATCCATTTCTGCGAGTATTAGAGCTCCTCCAGAGAAAGCTTTTTTCACAATATATGGTTCCTCGTAGTTCAGAGTCCACTTTCCATGAGAATCCTTTTTTATGGGCAATACTTTTTTTAACATTAAGTCCCCTTCTCGAAACTCTCGAGGACATACCATTTTTTCATAGGCTTTTTTAAGTCTCTTTTGATATAGTTGACCATGACACAAAGCTATCATTCTTTTTTCTTCTATGAGAGTCAATTGGTCAAATCATGTTTGAACTCATTCTGCCTCTTCTAGTTTTGTTTCCATCAAGACTCTAATCAAGGGAATTTTAACTTTAATGGGAAGTACCGCTTCTATTTCGTACACCAATGAAAAAGGAGTTGCCCCTATTGAGTTGAAAACATCGGTTCTATAGCCATGCAATGAAAAGGAAAGCATTTCATGCCAATCCTTACATGTCTCTGCCATCTTTCGTATGATTTTCTTGATATTCTTATTTGCTGCTTCTACAATCCCATTCATTTTCGAATGATACAACGAAGAATTATGGTTCTAAATATTGAAGCTATCACACAATTCCTTCATCATTTTGTTATTCAGATTGGTCATGTTATCAATGATAATCTTATTTGGCAAGCCTTATTGATAAATCAGTTCTCTTTTGATGAATCTAATCACCACACTCCTCGTCACATTGGCATAAGAAGCGACTTCAACCCATTTGTGAAATAACCAATAGCTATTAGGATAAATTGGTGCCCATTTAAAGCCTTAGGCTCAATGAGTCCAATAACATCTATCCCCCACATTGAAAATAGCGAGGGTGATGTTAAAACATTCAAATAGGTGGGAGGTACATGTACTTTATCAGCATAGATTTGACACTTATGACATTCTTTTTACGTAACTAAAGAAATCATACTTCATGGTCAAGCAATAGTAGCCAACCCTTAAGATCGTTTTTGCCATTGTGTGCCCATTTGCATGAGTTCCAAAAGAACCTTTGTTAATTCTTGAATGGTTTTCTCCGGTTCTACTTCATCCACACATATGAGGAGAACTGTATCATGATTTATCTTATAAATCACATCACCATTTAAGAAAAAGTTCATTGACAATGTAAGACCTTAATTTTTAAATCCTAAATTATACAATTTTAGGGTATTTTGTGTTGAATTTCTCAAGCTTTTAGCCATTTTTTTGGTATTTAGTGAGTTAAATGACAAAAAAATATTTTTGGAAATTGGATTAAAATTATTTGTCAGAAAATAATTTATTTACGTTGCGAAGAATTTAATACCGGACAGTTTAGTTAAAAATATTACTCGTTGCTGAAAATACATCTGTCAATTGAGTTGCGACGAGATTAGATATTTTTATCAAAATAGTTTGAGATGTGAGTGAAGTGATGTGTGTAAGGGTTGTTAGGTATTCGTTTGGGTTTGGTTTTAAGTATAATATATATATATATTGAGAAGGAAAGGAAAGAAAGAAAGCAGAATCGTCCCCTCTCCTCGTGAAACCCATTCTCGTTTTCTTCTTCTTCTTTTGCTTTCATGTGCTTCCTTTTGCTTCAAGAAAAGAAACTCAAGGCTTGGTGGGTAAGAAATCAAGAATTTCTCAGCTTCATTCTTCTTCCCGGATTCGAAAATGGTGTTGGTGATTTCAAAACCGTCAAACACAAAACTCCATTTCTCTTCTAGATCTAAGATTTGTTTCATGAAGAGATAGAAGGGAAATTTACTCACCTCCACGCTATGGTGCTAGTGAACTAACTTTGAAAGTGACGTCGCGAGTGAAGATTTTATCGGAATTACTCGCGGTACCGTAATCGCTCGTTAAAGCTAACGTTAAGGTAAGGGCTCCTTCCAAACTTTTAGTTTGCATTTAGGGACTTATCTGTGGTTGGGTGGAAAAGAAATTGGTTAGGGTTGAAGTGTATATTTAGGGGAAATGAATTTAATGCTTTTGTGGGTGAGATTTTAGAGTTGGGTTTTTGGTGATATTGATGAGTGTTTTGTGGAAAATGAATTTAACTCATTTATGTGTGGTTTTGAGGAAATGAAATTTGATGTGTTTGAGTGGTCGGTTGTGATGATTCGTGTTTGTCGTGTTTGGTGTATTCATCATTAATATTATAAATTTTGAAATGTGTTTGTGTGGATTTTGTGGAAAAATGAATTGATGTGATTTGGTGTGAATTGTGGATTGAATTTGAGAATATGTTTGAGTATGCTTTGTGTGAAATTTGAAAATTATTAGAGTTAAATGAATATTAAAAATGGGGAATCTTTTAATATCTGCGTTTACTTAATGATTGTCGTGAAAATCATTAGAGTTAAATGAGTATTAAAAAGGGAGAATCTTTTAATATATGCATTTACTTAATGAGGGTCATGGATAGAGTCAGAGTATGCTCATACATTTCATTGTACATGGCGACCGGATAGGCCATGGTGATAGTGGTGACCAGATGGGCCACGAGATAATTCCATGTGATTTGTTGGTTCATCTTATCCTTACGGGGATTATCGCGTTGTGTTGATCTCTAAGAGATTGCACTCTAGAACGTGCTGATCTGTGAGCAATTGCACTCTAGAAAATAGTGTAAGGCCTGTGATAGGCGACACTTTAGTAAATCATGTGGGCCTGTGATGGGTGGCACCTTGATAATTAGTATAAGGCTTGTGATAGGCGATACAATTATGATTTACGCCCCTTTGAGGAGGGTTTTGATTGGAATTCCAATTCCATGCATTTTGGCATATACGCATTGCATTAGGGTGCTTGACATGCGAGTCATGTTCGATTCAAGATTATGATTGAGTGTTTGAACTCAAGTGGTTGTGCTATAATTGCTAAGTGTGAATGTTTGGGATTTGTGTGTAAGTGTGATTGATTGTAAAACCTTTTCGAAACTCAAGTTGTCATCGTGATTGTGCTATAATTGCTAAGTGTGATTGTTTGGATTTGTGTGCAAGTGTTAATTGATTTCGAAACCCTTTTAAAAGCTGAATTTTGCTGTTTTTCTGCTGTTTTCTGATGTGTATTCAAATACAGAAGGTTGTATTCGAATACAGACATCATGTTTTTGCTGCTGACTTATGTGTAGTCGAATACAGAAGGCTGTATTCGAATACATACATGCTGTTTTTGCTGCTGACTTATGAAACAACCTTGTATTCGAATACAGAGATGCTGTATTCGAATACAATAGTGCAATTTTGTTAAAAACTTCATTTTTTAACTTTGTTTATGCATGTCTAGCATATGGAAACCCTTTCAAGGTGCATGCTAAGTTGAAAGGTTATTTTGTGCTTTTAAAAAATGTAAATGTTATGTGTTAATTGTTAATTTCGGTTGGTGACCTTTTACAACTATTGTGGAAATCTGGGCTTTTCCCTCAGATGAGAACCAGGATCTTCCTACCGGTTAGTACCCTGTGGATGGGAATGTAGTTGGACACACCTGACTGGAGATGTGTCAAGAGGATCTTGTGGGACGCGTGAAGATCATCCGGGATGTATAGTTTTTTGTAGAATGATTAGATTAGGTTGACGTATAGGGACTAGATTTCTTTCTTTTTTGGTTGTGTTTATTTTAATTTGGAAGACTGTACCTATACCAATATTGTCAGCTTGACATTTTATTTTGATGGGTTCCATGTACCACTTTTTGATGTGATGTGGGGAGTTAAAATTCTTGGGGCAATGCTTTTGTATAGGTGTTTGTCGAGAATACCCAGGGGTATGAGCTATGTCTGATAGGCCTCATAGCTCCGATGTATTTTGATGCTTGAATACTTTGGATTTTGATTTCAAAACTATTCTATTGCTTGTAAATATTTGTTGACTTTGTCGTTATGTTACAACTTAAATATTTATCCAAAAGTATTTCCTTCTTTATTTCTTTGTTTTTATGAGTTTGTTTTGAAAAAAAAAAAAATACACTCACGCCGTTAAAAATCGGGGTGTTACATACAACCTCCTCAAAATCCTCTTGTCGTTCTCCGAAACACCTAATGGATATTCCCTATTCTTGAAATATGATTTGATATCATAAAACTTGACTTGTCGTTAGAATCTTCTTCTATTGATAAGCAATATGCTGGTTTATCCTTTTGTTGAATTTTTATGACTAGCATATCCTGACTGGTGCATATTTTGAACATTGATGACAATGTGGCCAAGGAGTCGACCAATTGGTGTTCTTGTCGGGAAATATGATGAAAAGTGATTTTCTCAAAGTATTTTGTCAATTATTTGATATGCGTATGATACATAATCAATTTGGAATCTCGTGTTTCCAACTCTCATTTCACCTGATGGATGACCAACAATGAGTCTCTGTATACCTCAAGAACTTTTACCTTTGATTCAATAACTGCTTTAATGTCCATAACACATGCCTCATATTCTGCAATATTGTTTGTGCAATCAAAACACAACCTAGCCGTACATGGAGTGAACTGGTTCTTTGGGGAAATTAAAATGGCCCCAATTCCATGCCCTAATGCATTAGAAGTACCATCAAACACCAACATCCATTTTTCTTTATCAAATGATTCAGTCTCTTCAAATAACGTCATTATGCTTTAATTTTGGAATTCACACTACATTGATTGATAATCTTCTACAGGTTGTTGGGCTAAATACTCTGCAAGTGCGCTTCCTTTGACAACCTTCTATATAACATACACCAAGTCTTACTATGATAACAACACTTGCCAACAGATAATCGTTTCAGTAAGAGCAGGTTTCTCAAAGATATACGTAATTGGATCAATTTTAGACACCAACCAAGTTGTATGGCATAACATGTATTGCCTCAATTGACGAGCAACCCATGCTAATGCGCAACATGTTCGTTCAAGCAGTGAATACCTTGTCTCACAACTGGTGAACTTTTTGGTCAAATAATAAATAACATGATATTTCTTACCAGATTCATCATGTATCCCCAGTACACAACCCATTGACTCATCACGTATTGTTAAGTACATAATAAGTGGTTTCCCAGGAACATAAGGCACTAAGATTGGAGGTTTTGACAAGTACTGTTTAATCTTTTCGAAAGCATTTTGACAATTTTCATTCCATTTAACCTTTTGGTCTTTGCACAACAACTTAAAAATTGGCTCGCATGTAGCGGTTAGATGTGATATGAACCTGACAATGTAATTCAATCTACTCAAAAAGCCACAAACTTCTTTTTCCGTGGGTGGAGCCGATATTTCTTGTATTGCTCTTACTTTATATGGGCCCACCTCTATTTCTTTTTTAATAATGATAAACCCAAGTAACTTGTATGTTCTCGCACAAATAATCTTTGAAGGTTAACAACATGGTCATCTTCCGTTTGAGACTTTGCAATCATATCATCCACATAAACCTCAATCTCCTTATGGAACGTGTCATGAAACAAAGTTACCATTTCTCTTTGATAGGTTGCCCCAACATTCTTCAATCCAAATGACATAACTTTATAATAGAAAGTTCTCCATTGTGTGATGAATGTAGTTTTCTCCATATCTTTGTGAGCCATCTTGATTTGATTATACCATGAGAAACCATCCATGAAAGAGAAAAAAGAATATTCACCAATGCTATCCACTAGGACATCAGTATGAGACAAAGGAAAATCGTCTTTAGGACTAGCTTTATTTAAATCCCAATAAGCAACACACATTTGAACCTTTCCATCCTTCTTTGGAACTGGAATAATATTAACCACCCATTGAGGATATTTTGCCACTGCTAGGAAACCATCATCAAATTGCTTTTTGACCTCTTCTCTAATTTTAAGTGACATATTGGGCCTCATCCTCCTCAAATTTTGTTTAATAGGAGCACATTTAGGCTTGAGCGGTAGCTTGTGTTCAACTATTTTAGTATCTAGCCCATGCATATCTTGATATGACCATGCAAAGACGTCCACATAGTCAAATAAATGTTAATCAAATTTTCTCGTTCACTTTCGTTCATAGACATACAAATTTTAATTTTTTTTCTTATCATATTGAGTCCCTAAATTGATCACCTCAATAGGTTCTTGATAGGGTTGGATTATCTTAGTTTCTTGTTCCATTAGCCTTTCTAGTTCTAAGGGAGATTTATAATTGTCTTCAGCATCCTCATTAGCGTGATTAATTAGGTGTTCAAAATTATAAGAATGGATTATAGCGATGCTATTTTCAACATATTCGTTTTCGACTCCGCATTGTTTAAATTAAGAAAAAAAAAGGAAAAAAAGAGGAATAACGATTGCTATTTCAAAAAGGAAGACCAAAGAAAAAAATGGTTGGAGAATTTAGAAATGCATTTATTGATAGTAAGTACATAATTGAAATACATGTGCCCTAATTAGTTATCCTTATAGTGTTGGACAGGGTAAAAGGAGTTGAAATACATAATTACTTTGAGCATGAATTACCAAACACGGGAAACTCAATGATCTTCCAATCATTGAGACTAGTGTTTGGAGGACAAGGGTACACTAGCTTGAAGGTATAATCATCCACATGATCTTATTCCACAACAACAATATGATCAAAATATATTATTCCAACACTTTGAAAAGTTTGGCGAATGTCACAAATAGGAATATTCAGTGAATTCAGTACCCAATTTTCCCAACGAGCCGTCCTGCTTTCTCTTTTTTCCTTCACAACCTTTTCATTATCAGCTTGAGTAGGTACATATCCCAACCCGTACCTATTGTTCTTTTCTGGTATTTCTATCAACTTCCCCAATTTAATAAAAACTCCTCATTCAACATGGATTTGGTAGACTTCAATGAAGTGGTAGATAGTTTTGGTTCCCTTAAGCAATCTCCTTAACCCATGAAGACAATATTGGCAATTTCTAATGCTCGAAAGGAAGTCTCTATGGCTTCCTCGATATCTTCAATGTAGCTTGTAGATGATAAATGACTTACTATCATATCTTCTTCCTCATATATTATTATCAACCTATTGTTCACTATAAACTTTAGCTTTTGATGGAGAGTGGATGTCACTGCCCTAGCAGCATGAATCCACGGTGTCCCTAAAAGGCAATTGTACTCCGATTTAATATCCATCACTTGGAAGGTTATTCCAAAGTTATGGGGTCAGATTTAAATCGGCAGGTCAATCTCGCCAACCACTTGTTTCCAGGATCCATCAAACATTTTCACCACCATAGCACTAGGTTTCATCAACAAATAGTTTTGATAGTGTTGATTTCAGCATGATATTTAATGATGAACCATTATCAACTAGAACTTGTGCAAGAATATGACCGTGACACCTCATAAAGATGTGTAGTGCTTTATTGTGCTCTGATCCCTCAACTGGTAATTCTCCACTGCTTAAACTCGAGTAGCTACTAGTGATGATGTTACCGACAACTTCATCAAACTGGTCAACAATTATATCATGAGTAACATGAGCCTCGTTCAAAACTTTCCTCAATGCCTTTCTATGCGCTTCATAGTTTAATAACAAAGAAAGAACATATATCTTGGAAGGGGTTTCATTTAGTTGATCTACCATGTTATATTTACTTTGTTTGATAAACTTCAAAAATTCGTTAGCTTCTTTTTCAAACACAATCTTTTTGCTAGTCTTTGGTCATTTTATAGCATGATACATAATTTCTTGCCCTTTTTATCCATGACCCCCCCC
>JBBPBS010000207.1:1043763-1062795 GCA_037974835.1 Cicer judaicum
CCCCCCCCCCCCCCCCCCCCTCTTAGGTGCTCCTCTGTTCTTACAATTGGCATTAGAGCAGGTTTCGATGATTTGCTCCTCGATCCTTATTAATGGCTTCCACATAACCAGTTTTTAGAGATAGTGGTTGTAGCAATAAAGCACCATGATTCGTTGGTTGGAGAACACTATGACTTTTGTCCAATTCAAGGTTCACTTGGACCTTACTTTTGGCACATAAAAATGAAGCTTTTAAAGCATTTAAAAATTATGCCAAACTAGTCCAAAATGAACAAGCAACCAAAATAGTATCAATAAGAAGTGATCATAGTGGAGAATTTCAAAATGCCTCTTTTGTAGAAATTTGTGAAGAAAATGGAATCTTCCATAACTTTTCTATTCTAAGAACACCTCAACAAAATGGAGTTGTTGAGAGAAAGAATCAATCATTGGTTGAACTTGCAAGGCGATTCTAAGCGACTCAAGTTTACCAAAATATTTTTGGGCAGATGCTGTTAGTACAACTTGTTATGTATCCAATTGAGTTCTAATTTGACCAATAATAAAGAAGACTTCATATGAACTCTACAAATGTAGAAAACCAAATATCTCTTAGTTTTACATTTTTGGACGCAAGTGTTTTGTGTTGAACAATGGTAAGGATAACCTTGGAAAATTTGATGAGAAAGTCAATGAAGGTATCTTTATTGGTTACTCATTATCTAGTAAAGTTTTTATTTTCAGTAAGAGAACATTGTTAGTGGAAGAATCTATGCATGTATCATTTGATGAAACTAACCCCTTGAAAGAGGACAAAACTATCTCTTATGATGATGATGATTTTATAAGTAATGATACAAGCAAAGAAAATCAAGATGATCAACTAAATCAAGAGAATGAAGTCAATAATCAGCTACAAAATCAAAATGATAATCTTCTTAAGGAATGGAGAACCCATAGAGATCACCCCATTGACAATATTATAGGTGACATCAACCAAGGAGTGACAACAAGGCTCAAACTCCAAGATGCTTGCTTGAATATGGCATATGTTTCTCAAATAGAATCCTCCAAGATTGGTGAAGCACTTAAAGATGATCAATGTATACTTGTCATGCAAGAAGAACTAAAGCAATTTGAAAGAAGCAAAATATAGGAACTTGTACCTAATCCTGGAAATAAACACATCATTAGTATCAAATAGGTGTTTAAAAATAAACTACATGAAAATGGTTTAGTTGTTCGAAACAAGGTAAGGTTGGTTTCTCAAGGATACAATCAAGAAAAAGGCATTGACTTTGATGAAACGTTTGCTCAGGTAGCAAGGTTAGAAGAAATTCGATTATTACTTGCCTATCCTTGTTATATGAATTTTGAATTGTTTCAGATGGATGTCAAGAGTGATTTTCTCATTGGCTACATTATTGAAGAAGTATATGTCAAACAACTACCCGACTTTGAAGGCTTCAAGAATCCTTCACATGTTTTCAAATTAAAGAAAGCTCTTTACGGTTTGAAACAAGCTCCAAGAGCTTGATATGATAGGCTAAGTAACTTCTTATGTGAACGGGGGTTTGAAAAGGGTAAAGTTGATAATATCATATTTGGATCAACCAATAATGAAATATGTGAAGAATTCTCATTAATGATGCAAGGAGAATTGGAAATATCTATGATGGGAAAGTTAAACTATTTTCTTGGACTCCACATCAACCAACTCAAGAATGACATCTTCATAAATCAAGCAAAATATTGCAAGGAATTGTTAAAAAGCTTTGAGATGGAAAACAACAAAGAAAGTGCAACTCTTATAGGCTCCGGAACCTATGTAGATAAAGATGAATATGGTATTTCAATAGATATATCAAAATATCGAGGTATGATTGGGTCTCTTTTATATTTAACGGCCAGCCGGTAAGATATTATGTTTAGTGTCTACTTGTGTGCAAGATTTCAAGCAGATCCTAAACAATCGTATCTTGTAGCAGTGAAGAGAATTATGAAATATTTGAAAGGAACAACCAATGTTGGCTTATGGTGTTCAAAGGGTAGCATACGCAGTCTAATTGGATATTTTGATTATGACTATGCAGAATGTAAAATGGATCGGAAAAGCACAAGCGGCACTTGCCATATCTTAGGTAATGCATTAGTATCATGGTCCTGTAAAAAGCAAGCTTGTGTGCCCCTAAGTACTGCTGAAGCAGAATACATTGCAGCAAGAAGTCCCTGCACACAGATTCAATGGCTCAAGCAACAATTATATGACAATGGACTTGATCTCGGATGCATCCCACTAAGATGTGACAATACCAGTGCAATCAATATCTCAAAGAACCTAATCATGCACTCTTGAACTAAACACACTAATATACCTCATCATTTTATTCGAGATCATGTGCTCAAAGGCAATGTTGAAGTAACATTTGTTGATACGCACAATCAACTAGCAGATATTTTCACAAAGCTTCTACCTAAAGACTCATTCTACAAGATACGAAGAGAACTTGGCATTTTAAATGAAAACGATCTCTAATACAAGGTACTTATACTTTGTAAGTCATTTCTCCTCAAGATCTAAAATCTTCACTTGATATTTTGATCAAATTGATTCTTTGATGTTTATGTGTTTTGTAATTATGAATATGTGCTTTACATGTTGATTTTTTTACTAAAAAATTCAGTTTAAAAACATATTTTTGATATCGTAGCCGAATACACATTATATGTATTTGAATACACATTCCCAGAACAACATGTATTCAAATACACCTCATGTATAGTCGAATGCAGGTTCGTGTTTTTCCCCAATATAAAAGTTGTTTCACATTTTTTAGGTTATTTTCTGCATTTTCGTATTTGGATACAATCGTCTTCATCTCCATCTCTTCCAAAAATCTATCCTCTCTTACTTGCAACAAGTTACCCAACTATTATATCAACATACGTTGCATCTAAGATCAATCTTAACTCACAACATTCATCTCAAAGTCAAATTTCTCAAACCGAAAAACCCAATTTTTCCCCAAATCCTAAAATCTCACTATCACCATGGATGCTCACAAAAGAGGCTCAAGAACCAAGCATGCTGCAATGGGTCCTTTGAAAAGGAGGGATAGAACCATAATGTGGCCAATTTGTCTCGTTTGCTTCACTCCTTGGAAGAAATCGACTGGTTCTGCACATACTACTCCGACAAAAGGCTCATTACTCCTAACTCCTAAGTATGGTACTCTTGATTCCTTTTCTACTTTTAAGTTTCCTGAGTTACCTAGGGCACAACATTTAGAGGAATTCTTTGGTTATAATGGTTATATTTATCCTGACTTAGGGTATTTTACTGTAATCTCAAGAAAGAAGGGTCTCAGTTAATATATCAAGTTAAAGGCAGAATCATTGAGTTAGAAACTCCAACTATTGGTGAAATATTGCAGCTTCTATTTGAGGGTGAGAAATTTAGGCCAGGAAATTTATGTGAATGGGAAAACGTCACAAAATATGATGCTTATGTCTCATTGTGTCAGTTTGACAAGGACGCCATGAAACGAAAGAGGTCAAAAGCTGGTTCAGAATTTGCTAAGCAACGGTATGGAGTTGGAAATCTATCCATTGACTACAGGCTCTTGCATTACTTTCTAGGTTATATTCTAGTTCCTAAGGGTGGAAATTACTATCAAATATCTGAATTTGAACTTCATATTATGTATTTCATGTCTAAAGGATATCCACTCAACTGGTCATATTTTTCCGTTCTGTCTTATTTGCTCCCAAGGATGTTATTGAGTTACCTTTTGCTAAGGAGGTCACTAGAATCTTGGATCACTTTAAAGTGAATTTTTCCAGTGAAGTCATGTATAAACCGTCCAAGGACAATCTACTTGATTAAGTGTGCTTTCGAGTATGAAATCATGTGGAATGAACAACTTCATACATATGTTCATAAAGGTGATGTTGGCCAATCCTCTACTACTGCCCACCCAAGAGGAAGAAGATGCAGAAGCAACATCATATGATGATGATCATGTTTCTAACCGAATGGTCATGGACAAACTAAAATCTTTGCAAACATTCATCACTACCCAATTTCATAACATGGACACCTCCATCCACACATGCTTTCAAACCATGGAGACCACTATTGCCCACAACCATGAAACCTTATTGCATGAACTCAATGGACTATCCGTCAAAATCGATCACCTTCACCTCTCACTGGATGATCACATGTAGATCGATATTAGAAATGTATTTGATGTACTATGTACTATATGAACATGATTCCGTTTTAAATATGTTATGTTATTTTGTTTTATCTTGTGTGATGCTTTCCCTATTTATATATTTGTATGCTTGAATTGTATTTTCTATTTTTTCCTTCTTTTTTATCATGTAAAAAATGAGAGAAAATTTGGTATGTTGTTGTTGTTGAAACCTTTTGTAAGTCTTCAAAAATTTTACAATATGATGGCATGAACTCAAGTTCAACGGGGGAGTACACATGAAATAAGGGGGAAAAATTTTCAACCATTCAAACATGTCGAAGTCTCTCCAAACAACAATGGTTTTGTCATAATCGGAAAGACGGAGAATGTAAAACACATGTTTTTGATGAAGACAAAGGAATGTGATCAAAGTTACAAAGCTAAAAAAAAAGTCAAATAATCGAAGTTAATTATGTTCACACATGTTAGAAGATATATAATGTAAAGGTACATGATGCAATCTAATATTCTTATATTTCAAATGCACATGAGAACCTTTCATTTTAGCATATGCATCAAAAGAATTTTCAAAGTGTCAAAATGCATGAACAATGTTTGAAAATCAAGTTTTTGACAAAAATCAATGTTGTATTCGAATATAACATGCTGTAGTCGAATACATACACAAGTCAATAGCTAAAACTGAACATCTGTATTTGACTACGAGATAGTGAATTCGAATACAATTGTTAAATCAGTAGCTAAAACTGAACATTTGTATTCGAATACGAGTGCTAAGTTAGTAGTTAAAACTGCACATTTGTTTTCGACAAAAAATTGGTGTATCCGAATACAAAACCAAGTCAGTGGCCAAGTTCAAACATTTGTATTTAAATATAATAATGTGTATTTGAATACAAGCTTCAAAATTCAAATAAAATTGAACGTCAAAAGGATGTGTATTCGACTACACACAAGTTATAGTCGAATACAACTAGAAACAATGCAATTTTTCAATTTAGAAATGGTTCTAGATCATTGCATTTCTTCATCAAACCTCTAGGAATGATGGCTACTGATCTGAAGTGATGCCTATGGAGTATAAATACCCCATAACTTTAGTTTAAACGAAATCAATCCACTACAAAACCTTGAACAATTTTCTAAAATATTCTCAAAGTTATTTGCTTTTCATATTCAAGTACTTGCATTACATTATCACATCATTGAGAAAGGTTCTCTAGTATACATGTAATATTATTGGATTGATATCATTGTACAACTATTATACTCAGTCTGTTAGTCAAGAACATTTGTTAAAAAGATCATTGAAATTATTGAAAGCAGTATACTTTCTTTAGGTATTTTAATTTAAGATAGTGGTGTGCTATCTTAGGAAGTGTGTTAGAAGTTTGTAGCAGAGATCCTAGGGTGGGTTTGTATATATTCTAATAATAGTGTAAAAATCTCTTGTGGTGTGCAAGAGGACTGCATGTACCCTTGGTCATAAGGGGACCAGGATAATATCGTTGTGTTCATTATTTTTCTGCCATTTATCTTTTCTATACACTATCTTAATTAGAAAAATTGATCACTAAATCTCTAAAAACAAGAAAATTTCTAAATACCTAATTCACCCCCTTTAGGGTGCACCTCTGTTCTTTCAACATAAACCAAGTGTACAACACTGGAACACAACACAAAATTGTTCCCCCTTTCTTCTCGTATTGATAAGTAGAGAGTAATATACATCAGCAAGAACTGCAGGAACTGGATTTTGTTTATTTTTGTTAAAGGCCAACAAAACATTGATGGCATCAAAATATACAAAATTTTCAAGGTTTGGGAATAAAACAATACCATAGATAATGAGAGTCAAAATATCTATAAAAGTACCCCCATTCTTTTTTAATGGCTAAATCTTGACATTTTTGCTATATATATTTTCTTGAAAAACCATGAATAGCTCATTTTTCGTCATTTTTACTTGCCAAATCTCTTATGTGACTTTTCAACACTTCAACAATTATACTCAGATTTAGTGGTTGCCCAATATACCGATAAGGATTTCCTTTCTCTAAAGAGTAACTCAATATTCGTTCGAATTCTTCTAACGTCGAGGTCAACTAAAAGTCTTGAAAGGTGAAACATCTGAAAAGAGGGTCGTAATATTGAGCCAGTGACGTGAGGACCCCTGTTTTTACGTTTACTGCCAAGAAGTTTAGGATCCTCCCGTATTTATTAAAGAAAGTCTCACCTTGTATGATTTTCATTTGATTGTTGGTGTCCCTTAAACTTTTTGACACATATTATTTTAACTTTAAAAGTAAAGTTTTTCTTTTTTCCGATCTCATTATTCACTTAACTAACACATGACTAAGGTCCGTATGATTCCCCTAAAATCCTAAAAATTTATGCAAAATGCCATTATGTTTTATTTTTCCTTAGAAAACGAAAAAATTTCATGATATATGAATGAAACTATGTAGAATAATTATTGCGAGTATATATATATATGGATATTCTTAAGATGAAAGAGTCTATTGGCTTATGTAGTGAAAATCTCACAAGGGTAGCTCTATGGTTCTAGATGTGGTTCCTAGAGCCAATAATCTTATTTTGGAATATTGTCTATAACAATAGGTAAACTATTTGGAGTGACAATACCCTCAATAAGATCAAACTCTATATGAGATTTTGATGATAACCAAACATGATTTACATCAGAAGGCTGCCATTATACAACCTCGAAACTAAACTTAAGTTTTGTTCAAACTTGAATATAAGGTTCCACTCATAAGTGTGTGTCTTAGTAAAAGTGTAGGGTGTGGAATAAGTATAATCCAATAGATAATGCTAATAAAACATATATACATATATAAAATAAATAAATAATGACATACAAGCTTAAAAGAATATTATAATGTCAGCTAATACTTATTAAGTAATAATAAACACATAAAGTAAAAGAAAATGAAATGCAAATAAATATAGAAAAAGTTAAAAAATTATGCACAATTAATTACGTTAGGTTTGACTCTCTAAGGGTCCCTAGTGGAGTCTCTAGCTGTTGCAACCTAAAATTTCGAGTTTTTCTCAAATTTAATGGAGTCACCACTAAAATTTATTTTAAAATAGGGGAAACATTGGGAAAACCCTTTAAAACCGAATTTTGTGCTCGGGAGTCGATTATGCGTAGGGAATGTATTAGCACCTTACGACGTCTGTTAAAAATACAGTTACCTATAATTAATTATGCCAAATTAATATTAACTTAAATATATTTATTTTTATTTATTATTAAATATGAATATGAATTGTTTGTTTTTTTAATGTAATTTTGAAATTAAAGTAATAGGTTTGACAAGAGTGTGATCTTGCTCCTACGTATCTTCCGGTACAATGAAGAAATCAAAACTACGTAGTTCTTGGATAGAAAATGCGGATGTATTGATTTCTTTTAAAGAAAATGTGTTTTATTGTTGATAAAAAAAAGTTTTGACGAATAAAAAAAAATTATTTAATTTGAATAATTATTTTAAAATGTAAGTTTTAGGACAATCGGGTTGTACAACCCATGTCTCAAAACCTCAATGAGTAAAAAAGATGTGAGATCTAATTTAATCATCTTGAAAATACTTTATATTATTTTTTGTTTTAAAATTAAGTTTAAAAACTATCAAGTGATACAACTGATGTCTTAACAACTCAAAGATTAAAAGATGTCACATCTAACTAATCAAATTTTAAAAAAAATTAAATTTATTTATTTATAAAAATGATTTTTAAAATTATCAAGTGGTACAAATTGTGTCTTAACAACTCATAAATTGAAAGATGACACATCTATTTAATCTTTAGTGAAATACTTCTTTGTATTTTCTTTTAAAAAAAATTAATATTTGTTAGACAGTAATTAAATTTAATATATAAAAAAATGACACTTATAAAAAATAATGCTAAAGACATTAATTAAGCTATGAAAAAAACAAATGAGTTTAAAATTCAAAAAACTAATTTTAATATGTATTAATAAAAAAATAACAAAAGAAAAGAAATGAGAAGATACTGAATATATATATATATATATAACTTAATTCACCAAACCATGAAGGAGAGTGAAGCAACGACGCTGAGAGAAAACAGAGAAGAACAAACGGGAAACAAGAGAAACACAAAAACACAACTAGAGAAAAAAAATTAGGGGGAGAAGCTAATAGGGAGGGTAGAGTACAAGAGGCCGAGCACGGAAGGATAAAAAAATATGGTCGGCATTCCGGCGAGGACGACGACATCGATGGTTTGAGTTCTTAGGACGACGACATCGATGGTTTGAGTTCTTAGTTTTATCTTTTCTATTCATCTCTTCATAACTTATCTTTGTTTATACTCTCACGTATCAGAACACTTCATTTGTATAAGAATAAGTTTTTTACTTTTCTTCTTCCTGTTTGTTTATTTTTGCTACTACTCTGCTTGTTTCTTACTGTTTCTTTTTAGATGTTTTTGTTAGTATTAAATCTACTCTAAGTGTTTTCTTCTTCTTCTCTTTAAGTTTTTTTTTTAGTATCAGATCTCTTCCAAAAAATGGGTGACCTTATTGGGTTTTGTTCTTATTGATTTTTGGTCTCATTTTATAAAGAAAGTGTTGAATCTATTTGTTCATTAGATAAAATTAAGCTTTAGATTTTGTATTATTTTGTAACAAATATTAAGAAAAGTCATATGCAATCAGATGATTAGGGAAAAAAATGGTTTATGCTTTTTTTAATGAGTATGCAGATAACACAAATAATGATATTATTAAGCTAAAAATATGAAGAAAAAAAAAATGGTTTATAAAAGGTATGTAAACAAAGACAGTAATGTACATGGTAGAAAGAAAGAAATGTAGGAAAGATGGACAGGGAACATGTAGTACAACTTTCTTTCTTTTTTATTTATTTTGTACTATTTTATTTTTGGTGCACTCAAAATTCAGTTAGATTTATAAAAGGGTGATTTTCTAGATTTTTTAATAATTATAAAATATTTACTAAACATATTATTATTTTTTAAAATTATTTTTAATTGATCGAAGAAAATTGAAGTAGTACATTAAATATGATTCCAACAAAGAAAGTTTGATTTATATTTTAAAAGAGGTTTGACAGCAGTGACTTTTATCTCATATATCTTGAGGCAAAAAATTGTGTGGCGAACATTCCAATTCCAACTACCATTAGAAGCGTGAGAAGAGATTGGGAATTCATCTTGTCCTTGAGGGATCCCACTAGAGCTACAATTCATAAAAACATCACAATTTTTATATCTTTCCAAAACTACACTTGGTATCCATCTTGAATACACCAAGAAATATTACTAGAAACATCCTCCCAAACAATGGTAATAACTTTCCAATTAGTGAATGAAATTGCACGTTAGAAGACTATGTGGACAATAACGCTACCACATCCATATTTAACACGCATAAGCTTAACCAAAAATTTGCCGTGAGAAACAATAAAATGCCAACCTAATTTCATCATGTAAACCAAATTCAACCATTCAATGCCAACCACCTTTTTCCTTGGGGAAACAATTTTTTTTCTTAAAAATAAGACGAGTCCTTCTTCCTGCAAAAGATACAGATTTTACTTTCTAATCAAAGAGCTTTATTTGCATCTTGTCAAAAAGAACCTCACGGAAAGATTTAAACACCCTTTGGTGCAAAATATAAGCACCTAAGTTTGATGTCTTCTACATAAGAAACCTCATCAATATGCATTTATATTGTGCAATTGCATTGAACGAAATCAAATTCATGAATGATTTAGATATCCAAACAAGTTAATGATGTGATATTTGTTAATTTTGTTGAATTTTAAAATTAGAAAATCATATTAAAATCACATTAGCTAAATTACAAAAAATAATCATATTAAAATGGCATTAGTTAAATCGATTTCTATTAAATATTTTCGTTGATGACGTCGAGCAAGATATTTTCTAAAGGAACAAACTTATGTCATAATTATTTTGGTAACAAAACTTATATATCATTAATAATACCTTGTTCAATGCATACTCGAATATTATCAAAAATCGAGAACTAGTTGTATTATATATATAAAGAGGTTAAAATATATTTTTTATTCTCTAAGTTTATTTTAATTTTCGTTTAAGATTTTTAATTTATTTTATCGATTATTAGTGTCTTAAAACGTGCATGACTTAGTTTAAGTCTCAAATTGTGTATAACTTGATACTATTTTTGAATTTTTGCTTAACTGTGTTAGAAAAATGCTTATATGACTCTCAAATGTTTATGTATCCATATTGGTTGCTGAGGTGTTAAGCCAAGTCAAAAAATTATACTTTTTTTATTTATAATAGATATTTTAAATTAATTATATAAAAAATCTTCAAATGTTCAAACCTACAAAAATAATATTGAAAAAGAAATTGGAGAAATTGGGGAAATGTTAGGAAGAAGATGAGTACGATGAATTCAATGTGTCATTCTTTCATTATTTCTCTCTGTTGGGGAGTCTGGGGGAGTCCGACAATTCGAAATGGGCTAAGAGATTTAAGACACCACATCTCACATAAGCCAACAACAAGAAGAAACTTTAAGCAAAGAAAAAATATGAAAATTTCACCCATCTTCTATCCATAAAAACCAAAGAATCCACACCGCCCAACCTTGTTCTCTATCGTTAATGGCTCAAGTGAACCAAAGTTAAAAGAAAGCAGACAAAAAAAAAACATTTCACCTCTCACTCTTAGTGTTTTTCACTCTCATTAACTAGGTTTCTCAAATCAACCTTCTACAAACCCCAAAAATTATCATCTTCATAATTCTTACGTAGATTTTTTGTAATCTATAAATTATCTATAAATTACCACGTATAAAACATTTCTCTAAAAATTATTTCAAACATAAATGATTAAAATTGTATTTTGCATTCTATATATATATATATATATATATAATTTCCATAATAAAAGTATATACGCAGCTGCTCTAGCTAGATGATCAACTACGGGTGCATCTACCAATGAGATTGGACAGAAAATACGATTTAAAATAATAAAACCAAAATAGTAAATACCTTAATTGGGTCTATTGAAACTATCCACCTTTCAAGTATGATATGGTCGACACCAAAATCTGTCATCCATTGGATTGTAAAAGCCTAATAACCTAAGTGTTTCACGCTCTTTCTCTCCAAATAATTAAATAATATATAATTTTTAATTTTTAATTTTTTAAATGATATATATTTTTATATATATGTTTAAATATTGTGTTTAAACTCTTGTCTATGCACAAGAATTACTCGAGGTATAAACAACGGTTTTAGCCTGAACAAATTGACAACCGTCATTTTTGTTGGACGTATTCATAAACCCGCCATATTATTAGTGATGGCACATCCATGCCAAATTAGTTGAGATTATTGTTTTATCAAATTATTTATCGTCTTTCAATTTGTTTTTAAAAATATTGTCGCGTTTGTTTTATCCGCAAATAAAAAGTCGCCATCAATTTTATTTTAATTAAAAGAGAAAATTAAATAAATCTAAAATAAAGTTTTTGAACAAAAAAACAAATTCGGGAGGCAATTACAAATAAGAAAGTAATATTACCATACATCACCCGTTAAAACGGTTACCCTATAATTAATTGTATAGGATGAATTTCATCCGACGGCGACGACTATTAATTTTAATCGTAAGAAGAAAAAAAAAATTACTTATTCGTTGTTATTTTTTTTTTAGTTATTTGATAAAACCATGATATGGGTTTTCTATTATGTTACAATATGGTGAAGTTTATTTTCTTTGGTGATTGATTGATAAACATCAATTATTTATGTTGTTTTTTTTAGTATTTGTGTTGTAAAATAATTTTAGAAACATGCAACTTAAGAAAAAAAAATGATAGTTTAACATATGAGTTTATTTTTACGTAAACAGAAAAAGAAACTCAACTATATTTTTTTAAAGGATGCAATACCAATAAGCTAATAAAAATAAAATTAGATAACAATAAGAAAGCGATATCTTACTGTTGAGTTGATTTTGCTGGACTGGTTTTATCAAGTTCAAATTATTTACTCCTTTTTTTGCCTATTATTCTCTCTTCTTTATTTTTACTTAATAGTGCTCTCACTTCCTCTTCCCCTTTTTTCCCTTATTGGTGTGAATTATTTATAGACTTTTTTTGTGTAGGTTACAAAAGACAAGGAATAATTTCCAATCGATCGTCATTCTTTTTACTGTTAATCTATTTCTTTTTTATTTCATTTCATTCAATTGATCACCATTATATTCATTTTTATTACCATTGTTTCATTTCTTTTCGGTTTTTTTTCATTCAAATGATCACCATTATATTGATTTTTATTACCATCAATCCATTTTTTTTCTCTTTCTTTTCATTCAGTTATATATATTTTCTTTTTGTTTTAGAAAATAGTGAAACTTCTGAAAAAGAATAAGAAGCAAATATTAACCAAAAGCACCCGTGATTTTCTAAAGTTTAGAGGCCTAGTTATTTATTTTTATTATTATTTTTATCATTGTATTTTTTCTTTTATTTTTTATATGTTTATTATTTTTCATAAAAAGTCTAAAAGTAGTGGACAAAATTAGGTGTCAACAGTTGCCCTTTTTTACTTAGAATTTACTTAGAATCAAAGTAAATGATAAGTAAAGATGACAACTCTAATTTTGTCCAAATATAATTTTTGTAGAAAGGGGCAAATAGTATTCCCGACTTTAAGATGCGGGTCGTTTTATCAGCTTTTGATGGGAAATGTTCTTTCGACTTCAAGATGCGGGTTGTTTTCTCGCCTTTGGGTGCGAGTTATTTTCTCGAGTTCAACATGTGGGTCGTTTTTTCGGCTTTGGGTGCGAGTTATTTTCTCGACTTCAAGATGCTGGTCGTTTTCTCGGCTTAAGGTCGGAGTTGTTTTCCCAGCTTCAAGATATGGGTCATTTTCTCGACTTCAGTTATGAGTCATTTTATCGGTTTCAAGATGTCGATCATTTTCTCGGCTTCGGGTGCGATTCGTTTTCCTAGCTTCAAGATGCGGGTCATTTTCTTGGCTTCGGGTGTGAGTCGTTTTCCCGACTTCAAGATGCAGGTCATTTCCAACTTCAAGATGGGACTTCAAGAGTCGTATTCCCGACTTCAAGATGCGACTTCGGGTGCGGATTGTTTTCTCGGCTTCAATATGTGGTTTTTTTTCGGCTTTGGGTATGATTCATTTTCTCGGCTTCGAGTGCGAGTCATTTTCTCGGCTTCAAGATACGCGTCATTTTCTCGGCTTTGGGGGCGAGTTGTTTTCTAGACTTTTGGTGCGAGTCATTTTCTCAACTTCAAGATGCGGGTCGTTTTCTCGGCTTTGGGTGCAAGTCATTTTCCCAACTTCAAGATGCGGGTCATTTTCTCGACTTCGAGTGCGAGTTGTTTTCACGGCTTCAACATGCGAGTTGTTTTCTCGACTTGGGGTGCAAGTCATTTTCTCGGCTTTAAATTTATGAGAAATCATGAATGAATGAATATGTTGGTTTTCATTATTATTATTTTTATTGGACACAATCATTCAAAGGTAGACTATACTAACTACCAGTGCCATAGTCCGATCCATATTGTTGATCATGTCCTTTTGAGTGTATTTCCTTTCTCGAGTATGTATTCTTTGTTTATGTTGTGTATTTTTTTTCTCCTAGGTCGCCCTTTTAGGTTTTCAACCTACAGGTATTTATTACTATTTTTTTGTACTCTAATTTATTCCTAGGTCGCCCTTTCAGGTTTTCCAACTAGCGGGCATTTTATTTAAGCATGATACTTTTTTACAGTGTCTGAATTTACAGGGAGGACTAAATCTTTTCCGTCCATATTTGTGAGGATCAAAGCTGCACATGAGAATGCTTTCTTCACGACATATGGGTCATCATAGTTAGAGGTCTATTTTATACGATAATCCTTTTGAACGGGTAATATCTTATTTAGCACCAAGTATCCTTCCCAGAATTCTCAAGGACGTATCTTTTTCTCATACGCTCTTTCTAGTATTCTCTGGTATAATTTCCCATGACATAAGGCCGCCAACCTTTTTCTTCAATTAAATTCAATTGATCGAAACGAGTTTGCACCTATTCCGACTCTTCTAGTTTGGCTTCCATTAATAATCTTAGCGAAGGGATTTCTAGTTCAATGGTAGCACAACCTCCATCCCATATACTAGGGAAAAAGGGGTCGCCCCAGTTGAAGTGCGCATAGAAATACGATACCCATGTAATGCAAACGCCAACATCTCGTGCCAATCTAAACAACCATTTTCTGAATAATTTTTTTGATGTTTTTATTTGTTGCTTCAACTTCGCTATTCATTTTTTATTTGTACTGGGTAAGTTATGGTTTTGAATTTTAAAGGTGGTACACAAATCCATCTATTATTTTGTTATTTAGATTTCTGGCGTTGTTAGTAATGATCTTGTTTGATAGGTCATAACGAAATATTAACTCCATTGTTATGAATTTGACTACCATATTTTTGGTTATGTTGACGTACGAAGCGACCTCAACATGTTTGGTAAAGTAATCGATTGCCACTAAGATTAAGAGATGTTCATTTGACACTTTCGGTTCGATTATTTTGACGACATCTATGCTCCACATTGAGAACGGCTCATATGCTATAAGGGTGGGTCGTGGGTATTGTTAACATGTATTTGACAATTATGTCATTTCTTTACAAAATTACATAAATCTTTTTCTAGGGTGAGCCAGTAATGCTCCACCTGAAGAATTTGTTCGTATGGATCCCATAAGAGCCATTGTGCACACCTTGTAGAATTTATTTTGCCTCATTGATATCGACGCATATGAGGAGTACCATATCATGATTCCTTTGATACAAAAATATTTGTTCATGAAAAAACTCGCGATTAACCGTCTTAGAGTCATTTTTTAATTCTCCGATAACCTGGGAGGATATTCTCTATTTATAAGATAATATTTGATGTCCTGATACCAAGGTTTCCCATAAGTTTCTTCTTCCATTATGTGACAGTACACAGAATGATCTCGACTCTCCTTTTTAATGGATGGGATTTTATTGTTTTGACTTATTTGGAACATCGAGGATAAAGTAGCCAAAGTATCAGCCAATTGATTATTTTCTCAAGGGATACGGCGAAATGTTATTTTGTCAAATTGTGAAGACATATCCTTTATGTAGGTAAAATAAGTTATTAACTTCTTATCTCAATTGATAATCATCCACAAGTTGATTAGCTAGATAATCTGTCAAGGAACTCCATTTGATGGTTTTTTGAGTAACATAAGTAATATCATATTCTGATAACATCACCTGCCAACGAGCAATTCGCCTTGTAAGAGTAGGATTTTCAAAAATGTACTTGATTAGATCTGTCTTGGATATCAGGCAAGTCATATGGCAAAGCATGTATTGCCTTAAGCAATAGGCCACCCAGGCTAAGGAACAACAAGTATGTTCTAACATTGTATATCTTGTTTCAACATCTGTAAAAAATTTACACAAACAGTAAATGGCATGCTCTTTTTTCCCCATTTCATCGTGTTGCTCCAACAAACATCCCATGGACCCATCGAGTATTGTAAGATACATAATCAAGGGGTGGCTCGGAGCCGGGGGACTAGAATTGGAGGCTTTTGCGAATATTGTTGGATTTTTCTCAAATGCATTTTGGAATTCTTCGTTCCACACAACTATTTGATTTTTTCGTAAAATTTTAAAGATCAGTTCATAAGTGGCAATTAGTTGTGATACAAATCTGGAAATATAATTAAGTCTCCCAAAAAAAACCACGCACATTTCCTTTTGTACTTATGGGAGGCATTTCTAAAATGGCCCAAACCTTACCAAGGTCGACCTCTATTCCTTTATGAGTAACCACAAATCCCAATAATTTGTCTAACCTTACACCGAAAGTGCACTTGGAGGGATTAAGCTTTAGCTTAAACTTTCTAAATCTTTTTAAGTGTTTCTTTAGATCAATAACATATTTTTCTTCTGGTTGTGACTTAGCAATCATGTCCCCTATATAAACTTTTACTTTTTTATGTAGTATGTCATGGAACATGGCTACCATAGCTTTTTGGTAGGTTGCCCCAATATTCTTCATACCAAAAGACATTACTTTATAACAAAATGTTCCCCAAGGGGTGATGAAAGTAATTTTTTTTTCCATATCTTCAGCTGCCATCTTAATTTGATTATACCTAGAGAAACGATCCCTAAAAGGGAAGAGCGAATGGCGGGCTTCATTGTCAACCAGAATATGGATGTGAGGTAACGAGAAATCATCTTGACTTTTAAATCAGAGGGAGCAGGTCCATCATCCCGACTTTAAATTAGAGTGTGTGAGTGAGTTTCCCATCTTTTAAATCATAGGGTGTTGGTCAACGTCCTGACTTTAAATTTATACATCAAAAATATGAAATGTCATGAATGCATTTGATGAATGAACATTTTCCTTCATTTTATCTTTTTTTTTTCTTCAGTTTTTATCAATCAACTTTTTTTCTATTTATTTATTTTTTCTATTTATTTCACCTACTTTCGAACATGATCCCTGGAAAAAATATGTAGCACTTCAAATAAAATTGTGGTGATTATCCCTTTGATCTTTAAAGATATTTTTTGTTACATCTTTGAATTGATCTGTAGTTTACCCTGCCTTATGTATAAAGACATCATACTAGTTTTGGCCTCTTCACATTCACATATTTTGTGCTCCAAAATATGACTATCATAAAAAATGCACTTTGACAAAAAAGATTGATAACACAAGAAATTAGTGAAGGAAAGTTTAGACAATGATACTTAATGAGAAAATCTATGGTACAAAAAAAAATATTAATAGAAAGAAAAGAAGATAAGGTGATCTCATATGGATAAATGACCCGATTTGTTAGTGGTATTTCATAAAATAAAATAAAATAAAAGTGTTCTAATAACTTATTCCACAATTTCAATCACATTTTTAACCTACTTTGGAGGATATGATTTGCCCCAATCTATCTTCACAACCTTCCGGAATATATTGTGCTTCAACCATGATATATGTATGTTAGCCATATTCTTTGCTCTTTTTTTTTTGTGGCCCTAATTTTCGCTTAGATTATTGTTTTGGATTTTCAACCTAACGGACATTTTTTCCTAACTTTTGCCTAGGCCACCCTTTTGGGTTTTTGACTTACCGGGTCTTCAATCATTCTTTCACCCTAATTTTCGACCTACCGCTTGTCATACTAGTCCTTTTAGACATGTGAAATATTCTTTTACGTTAATACTTTCTTTTGAAGCTCTGAAGGGCATATGTTCTTCTTTTAAGATCTTTTTAAATAGTTGTCCATGACATGAGGCAATCAATATTTTTCTTAAATTGAATTTATTTGGTCGACCCAAATCATTACTCTTGATAATGGGATTTTCGTTTGAATGGGTCACATTGCCTTTATTCTATATAATAAAGAATAAAAGGGGTGCCTCAATTATAGTATGATACTTAGGAAGAGTGTTCCACTGTTACGAGATAATATTTGGTACAACAATTTTCTATCTAGCTTTTCTTCTACATTTGATAATAAGCATGATGGCTATGAATTTCATTCTTGTGAGTGACTATTCTTCATCATGACTTACTATGAAAATTGAAGATAAAGCATATAGGACGCCATCTAGTTGATTATATTGTTGAGGGACGTGATGGAAAATGACTTCAAATTTTTAGACATTTAACTAATATGTAGATATAAATGATCATCTTCTTATCTCAAATTTTACACTCTTGATTCAAATGGTTGATGATTAGGTCAAATCTCCATCTACTTTCAACATTTCACTTTTGATTTGTAGGAGTTTAGAATAGTCATGTTACAAACTTCAAATTCCTCCACGTGTATATCAATAACAGAACTTGGTGATTGTCGCGGCCTAAAATTTTGAGTTTTTTCTCGAATTCAATGGAGTTGCCACCAAAATTTATTTTAAAATAGGGAAAATATTGGGAAACCCTTAAAAATGTAAAAAATAAAAAATGGTCTTTGAAACCAGATTTTTGAGTTCGGGAGTAGATTATGCGCAGGGAAGGTATTAGCACCCTACGACATCCGTTAAAAAACGGTTACCTATAATTAATTGTGCAAAATTATATCAATTTAAATATACATATTTTTGTTTATTATTAAATATAAATATAAATTATTTTTTATAAATGTAATTTTTTGAGATAAAAGTGTACTAAAAAAAAATAAAAAAAAGTTTTTATTATTGTGCTTGACAAGAGTGTGATCTTGCTCCTACGTATCTCCCGGTGCGATGGAGAAATCAAAGCTACGTAGTTCTTGGTAGAAAATGCGGATGTGTTGATTGCTTTTAAATGAATTGTATTTTAATTTTGACAAACATAAAAAATAAACTTGTTTGATTTGAATAATTATCTTAAAATATGAATTTTAAGACGATCGAATTGTACAACTCGTGTCTCAAAATTCAAGGAGTAAAAAAGATGTCACATCTAATTTAATCCTCTTAAGAATATTTTTATTTTTTATTTTTAAATTAAATTTCAAAACTAACAAAATTGTTTAATTTGTATTATGTAACTCCAGTATTAAAATATAAATGATTTTTATGATTAACTTGTTTATGATTTTTATTTTATTAATTTATTTTGTGAATATGAGATTTAGAACCATCAAACTGTCACAATTTGTGTTCTAATAACTCAAAGATTAAAAAGATGTCACATCTAATTAACCTTACAATATTTGATTATAATTTTATCTTTATTTTCTTCTTTTTTT
>JBBPBS010000207.1:1063082-1086377 GCA_037974835.1 Cicer judaicum
AAAAAAAAATATAAATTTAAATGATTCTACAAAATGAAATTAATAATAAACATAAATATAAAATACGAGCAAAAGAGATATATAAACTTGTAATTTAATCTGTTAAATAAATGAAAAACACAATTTAATAATGGGAAAAAAAATTGTTTACTAGTACAAGCTTCTTTTCTAAATATTTTTTAAATAAATAAATAGAAAAAAAAATCATTTTTAATATCAAATAGCACAAATCAAAAGAGAAAAAATAAAATAAAATCAGTTAACACTAATCACTAATAAAATAAATGATGTTTATTGTTATTTAATTACATCTATAATTATTTATATTAAATAACCATTATTATTAAATTAAATGATTATTATTTAAGTTAAATGAAATAAAGTATTAATTCAACATCACATGCACACATACTGTTCATTGTTGGCTAACGTGATATCACAGGGAAAAGAAGCAGGAATGGCAGGCGGTCACTTTTTTGCAAAAAACAACACATTGATAATAGGTAGAGATAGCAAGGCTGACACTAGTAGTAAGAATATAGAGCAATATCTTTACATAATCATAATAATAATAATAATAATAATAATAATAATAATAATAATAATAATAATAATAAAATAAAACCAAAAGAAGTTATAGTCTTATAAGCCAAACCAAACCAGGGAAGCAATAAAACTAGGATTTCAGCCAAACCATCCAACGTTAAATAAATTAAAGTTTTCAATTTTCCAACAAATCAAACTCTACTTCCAAATTTAGTCATTAACATAGTGGGGTTTATATCTTTTCATAATATGAAGTTTGAAAAAGCAAAACAAACTTAAAGAGAGTAAAAGGAAATACCTGCCTTTCTAGATATCTGCCACGGTGAAGATGGAGGTGATGTTGTAGTGCGTGGCTGAACTTTCCGATGCGGGTGAAGATGGTGTGCGATTGTCTCTTTGATCGGTGTTGTTAAAATGGGTTTGAATATCCTTTAGCTATGGATATGGGTTTGATGGATCTGAGTTTGCTGAATGGGTTCGATAGATCTGAGTTTGTTATAGGTAAGATCTGTTTCTCTAAGAACAACTATATCTTCTACCTCTCTCTCGTTTTCTGTTTTTTTTTTTTTAAATTCCTCCTTTTTTTCTTGATTTTTTTCAAAAGCAAAGAAGATAAACCTTCTATTTCGAAATCTCACCTCCTCTCTATTTCAAAATTTAGAACTTGTGTTTAGTGTTTTTTTCTCTTTCTTCTTCTTGATTTTTTGTCTCTACTTATAGGTAAAACAATGCATACTTATGTTTTTTAGATAAATTTTATGATCAGTAGATGAAATTAGGTTCTGGATTTTATATGTGTTTGTTGCAAGATTTAGATTTTGAGTATAGAAGTTATGAAAGAATGTTATACAAGTAATGCCTTTATTAATATGTCTGATATAAGATGAATCAAATAACTGGTTTCTAATATGTTTGTACTTAGTATGTTGTTAATGGACATAATATAAAGCAAGGTTTGTAACAGGATGCTGGGAATGCAAATAATATAAAAGAGGGTTTGCAATAGTTCTTACACAAAGTCAAGCAGTTAAAAGGATGTACAATGGAAGATGAAGGTGAAGTTCTGTTGAGTGTTGGCAGGACAATGTATGGAATGGATTGATGTGTTGGCATGCCAAATAAGAAACATTTTGGATTGTTTTTGAATTGTTTTTATTGTAATTCAAATTTTTTCTTATTTTATGTAAAATAAAGATGTTTAGATTTTTGATAATAATTGTAAAATATATTATTATTATTATTTATTAAAAATTATTTTGACAAAAATTAGGTATTACAGCTGCCCCTGTTTAAATATATTTTAAGTAGTAAAAAGATAATTAAATATATGGACCTAAATTTTGTAGTTGTGAAGGTAAATTAGTTTCAAATGTAAGAGAAATAGTAAAATAAAAATAAAGTTGATGATTCGTATGATGAAATAAAATAAAGTTGGTGATTGGAAAAAATAAATACATAAATAAATAAAATATAAAAATGACTAAGACCAATGATTGAGTGACGTAAATAAAAAGAATGATCGTCTTCAGGTTGGTTACCGATGCGTTGATCGAAGATAAAATGACCGTCTTCGGACTGATTACCGATGCGTTGATCAAGGTAGATAAAATGATCGTCTTCGGATTGGTTACCGATGCGTAGATCGACATAAACAATGTGATCGTGCTTAGATTGATATAAATAAAATGAACATGATCGTCTTCGGGTTGGTTATCGATGCGTAGATCGACATAGACAAAATGATTGTCATGATCGTCTTCGGTTGGTTACCGATGCGTTAATCGAAGATAAAATGATCGTCTTCGAGTTGGTTACCAATGCGTAGATCAATATAAACAATGTGATCGATGGTCTTCGGGTTGGTTACGGATGCATTGATCGATAAAATGATGTGATGACATAAATAATATGATTGTCTTTGAAATTGATTATCGATGCGTAGATCGATATAAATAAAATGACGAGTACAACCAAACATGAGTTTAAAGTGTAGAATGTAAATAAAAGGAGATAAGTTTGTTTTATTTTTATTTTTAAAAGGAAGCATGTATGCAAACGTAAAATGAATAATGTGATACAAAAGTTGTTGAATATAAATAACATATACACATAAGATATGCATGCTTAATTCATTATGCATGATATAGGGAGTTGTAAAATATGAGTGAAGATGCATAAATCATGTGTGAGTATTTGAAAAAATGCAAGATGCATGTAATGAAGATAATTTCTTGTTTATTTTATTATTTTTTAGTTTCCCCGATCCTTACACGACTTTACACATCCACAAGATTCAATGAAGATAACAATCGTTCTTTGCATGATGATTCTAATATATCTTGTATAATCACCTTTTTTCGTCTTTTGAGGTCGATCAAATTTGCATTGTTTAAAATGCTTACCCTTCATTTTTCTTATACACCCAATATCTCGAGCTCCCATGTATATATTTTCAAGCGTCAAAATATTTAAGATTTTTTTTTTATTTTTTATATTTTCACATATTTCCAATTCCAATATTTATTATCATAAAATAACATTTTAAAATACTAGAATAAATCAACAATAAAACTGAATTAATTTAGAAATAGTATAAGGTACAACATCAAATGACAACATTGGAAAATGTGCATTCGTTACATTGAAAACAAAACTAATGAGACAGGGGTTACAATGTGGTGAATATGTTTAGCTTTAGTTGGAGAGATAACAAACGCTAGTCATTCTTGTAATTTAGAACTTCTAAGAATAATAATTGCCCTAGCTTGTAATGTTTGATCTTTTTATTATCCCTAACTTTTGTATGGACTGCTCTTCCAAGTTTTCAATCCATCAGGATGCTCTAATTTTTGCCTAGGTCACCTTTTCAGGTTTTCAACCTAGCGAGTCCGATTTTTTTTTTTATGCATAATATTTCTTGACTGCATCTGAGTTTACTAGAAGTAGAAACTCATCTCCATCCATTTCTGCGAGTATCAGAGCTCCCCCAGAGAAAGCTTTTTTCACAACATATGGTCCTTCGTAGTTCGGAGTCCACTTTCCCCGAGAATCCTTTTTTATGGGCAATATTTTCTTTAACACTAAGTCTCCTTCTCGAAACTCTCGAGGACGGACTTTTTTCTCGTATGCTTTTTTGAGTCTTTTCTGATATAGCTGACCATGACACAAAGCTATCATTCTTTTTTCTTCGATGAGATTCAATTGGTCATATCTTGATTGATCCCACTCAGCCTCCTCTAGTTTTGTTTCCATAAGGACTCTGATAGAGGGAATTTTAACTTCGATGGGAAGTACCGCTTCCATTCCATACACCAACGAGAAAAGAGTTGCCCCTGTTGAGGTACGAACAGAGGTTCTATATCCATGTAATGCAAATGGAAGCATTTCATGCCAATCCTTATATGTCTCCACCATCTTTTGTATGATCTTCTTGATATTTTTGTTTGCTGCTTCTATAGCCCCATTCATTTTTGGACGATATGGAGAAGAATTATGGTGCTGAATTTTGAAACTATCACATAACTCTTTCATCATCTTGTTGTTCAGATTAGTCGCATTGTTAGTGATTATCTTATTTGGCAAGCCATATCGACAAATCAATTCTTTTTTGATGAATTTGACAACTACACTTCTCGTCACATTGGCATAAGAAGCAGCTTCAACCCATTTTGTGAAATAATCAATAGCTACTAGGACAAACCGGTGTCCATTTGAAGCCCTAGGCTCAATGAGTCCAATAACATCCATTCCCCACATTGAAAATGACCATGGTGATGTTAAAAAATTCAAAGAGGTGGGTGGTACATTTACTTTATCAGCATAAATTTGACATTTATGACATTTCTTTACATGAAAAGCAATCGGACTCCATGGTCAACCAATAGTAGCCAACCCTTAAGATTTTTCTTGCCATTGCGTGCCCATTTGCATGAGTTCCGAAAGAACCTTCGTGAACCTCTTGGATGATTTTCTCTGCTTCTGCTTTATCCACACATATGAGGAGAACCATATCATGATTTCTCTTATACATCCCCGCTTAAGAAGAAATTCATTGACAATCTCCTTAAAACTCTTTTGTCGTTCTCTGAAATACCCAATGGATATTCTTTATTCTTAACATATGATTTGATGTCATAAAACCACGGCTTGCCATCAAACTCTTCTTCTATTGATAAACAATATGCAGGTTTATCTCTTTGTTGAATTTTTATGATCGGCACGTCTTGATTAGTGGTTATTTTGAACATTGATGACAAAGTGGCCAAGGCGTCAGCTAACTGGTTTTCTTCTCGAGGGATATGGTGAAAAGTAATCCTCTCAAAGTGTTTTGTCAATTCTTTGATATGGGTGTGATACGGAATCAATTTGGAATCTCGCGTTTCCCACTCTCCTTTCGTCTGATGGATGACCAACAATGAGTCTCCATATACCTCAAGAAATTTTACATTTGATTTGATAGCTGCTTTAATGCCCATAACACATGCCTCATATTCTGCAATATTGTTTGTACAATCAAAACACAACCTAGCTGTAAATGGAGTGAACTGGTTCTCAGGGGAAATCAAAATGGCTCCAATTCCATGCCCCAACGCATTAGAGGCACCATCAAACACCAACCTCCAATTTTCTTTATCAGGTGATTTGGTCTCTTCACCTAAAGTCATTATGCCTTCATCGGGAAATTCACACTGCATTGATTGATAATCTTCTATCGGTTGTTGGGCCAAATACTCTGCTAGTGCGCTTCCTTTGATAGATTTTTGTGTAACATATACTAAATCGTATTCTGATAACAACATTTGCCAACGGGAAATCCTTACAGTAAGAGCAGGTTTCTCAAAGATGTGCTTAATTGGGTCCATTTTAGACACCAACCAAGTTGTATGACATAACATGTATTGCCTCAACCGACGAGCAGTCCATGCCAATGCGCAACATGTTCATTCAAGCAATGAATACCTTGTTTCACAACTGGTGAACTTTTTGCTCAAATAATAAATAGCATGTTCTTTTCTACCAGATTCGTCATGTTGTCCCAGTACACAGCCCATTGACTCATCAAGTACTATTAAGTACATAATAAGAGGTTTCCCAAGAACAGGAGGTACTAAGACAGGAGGTTTTGACAAATACTGCTTAATCTTTTCGAAAGCCTTTTGACAATTCTCATTCCACTCAACTTTTTGGTCTTTGCGCAGTAATTTAAAAATTGGCTCGCATGTAGCGGTGAGATGCGATATAAACCTCGCAATGTAATTCAATCTACCCAAAAAGCCACAAACTTCTTTTTTCGTGCGTGGAGCTGGCATTTCTTGTATTGCTCTTACTTTATATGGGTCAACTTCTATCCCTTTTTGACTAACAATAAACCCAAGTAACTTGCCTGATCTTACACCAAAAGTGCATTTAGCAGGGTTTAAACGGAGTTTGAACTTCCTTAGTCGCTCAAACAACTTTTGAAGGTTAACAACATGGTCTTCTTCTGTCCGAGATTTTGCAATCATATCATCCACGTAAACCTCTATTTCCTTATGCATCATGTCATGAAACAAAGTTACCATTGCTCTTTGATAGGTTGCCCCGACATTCTTCAATCCAAACGGCATTACTTTATAGTAGAAAGTTCCCTATTGTGTGATGAATGTAGTTTTCTCCATATCTTCGGGAGCCATCTTGATTTGATTATACCCGGAGAAACCATCCATAAAGGAGAAAAGAGAGTATTAAGCAGTGCTATCTACCAAGACATCAATATGAGGCAGAGGAAAATCATCTTTAGGACTAGCTTTATTTAATTCCCGATAGTCAACACACATTCGAACCTTTCCATCTTTCTTTGGAACTGGTACGATATTAGCCACCCATTGAGGATACTTTGCTACTGCTAAGAAACCAGCATCAAATTTCTTTTTGACCTCTTCTCTAATTTTAAGTGACATATCAGGTCTCATCCTCCTCAATTTTTGTTTAATTGGAGCATATTCAGGCTTGAGTGGTAGCTTGTGTTCAACTATGTTAGTATCTAGCCTAGGCATATCCTGATATGACCATGCAAAGACATCCACATAATCAAATAAAAGTTTAACCAACTTTTCTCGTTCACTTTCTTTCATAGACATACCAATTTTAACTTCTTTCTTATCATGTTCATTCCCTAAGTTGATCACCTTAACTGGTTCTTGATAGGGTTGGATTATCTTAGCTTCTTGTTCAATTAACTTTTCTAGTTATGAGGGAGGCTCACAGCCATCTTCACAATCCTCATCAGAATGATTAATTAGACGTTCAAAATTACAAGAAAGGGTTCTAGCGCTGCCATTTTCAACATATTCATTTTCGACTCTGCATTGTTTAAATTAAGGGGAAAAAAGAAAAGAAAAAAAATATGAATAAGGATTGCCAGAAAACGAAAGAGAAAGACAAAACCAGTTGGAGAATTCAAAAATGCATTTATTTATGATAAGTACGGAATTAAAATACATATGCCCTAGTTAATTATCCTTATAGCCTTGGGCATAGCAAAAGGATTTAAAAAAAATACATAATTACTTTGAACATGAATTAACAAACACGGGAAACTCGAGGATCTTCCAATTGTTGAGCCTGGTGTTTGGAGGACACGGGTACACTAGCTTGAGGGTGTCATCATCAATATGATCCTCTTCTGTAACAGCCACTTGATGAGCATATATTATTCCGACGCTTTGAAAAGTTTGGCGAATGTCACAAATAGGAATCTTCTGCGAATTCGGTGTCTAGTTTTCTCTTTTTCCCTTTGCAGCCTTCTCTTTATCAGCTTGAGTAGGTACATATCCCAACCCGTACCTATTATTCTTTTCTGGTATTTCTATCAACTTTCCCAAATTAACAAAAACTCCTCCTTCCAACATAGATTTGGTAAACTTCAAAGATGTGGTAGATAGTTTTGGTTCTTTTAAACGATATTCTTCACCCATGAAGACGGCATTGGCAATTTCTAATGCTTGAAAGGAAGTTTCTATGGCTTCCTCCGTGTTTTCAATGTAGCCTGTAGAAGATAAATGACTCACTATCATATCTTCTTCCCCAGATATTATTACCAGCTTATTGTTCACTATAAACTTTAGCTTTTGATGGAGGGTGGATGTCACTGCTCCAGCAGCATGAATCCATGGTCTCCCTAAAAGACAACTGTACGCTGGTTTAATATCCATCACTTGGAAGGTTATCCCAAAGATATGGGGTCCGATTTGAATTGGCAGGTCAATCTCACCAACAACTTGTCTTCTAGATCCATCAAACGCTTTCACCACCAAAGCACTAAGCTTCAAATAGGCTCCCTCAACAAATAGTTTTGACAGTGTTGATTTAGGCATAACATTTAATGATGAACCATTATCTACTAGTACTCGTGCAAGAATATGATCGTGAAACCTCACAGAGATGTGCAGTGCTTTATTATGCTCTGTCCCTTTAGCTGGTAATTCATTATCGCTAAAACTCAGACAACTACTAGTAGTGATGTTACCAACAACTCCATCAAACTGATCGACAGTGATATCATGAGTAACATGGGCTTCATTTAAAACTTTCATAGTGCTCTTCTATGTGCTTCAGAGTTTAATAACAAGGAGAGAACTGATATCTTGGAAGGGGTTTGATTTAGCTGATCCACCACCTTATATTCACTTTGCTTGATAAACTTCAAAAATTCATTAGCTTCTTCTTCAGACACCGTCTTTTTACTGATCCCTTGTCCTTTTATGCTATGATACATATCTTCTTTTCCTTTTTCTCCATGAACCTCCTTTTTCCTAAGTTGTTCAGGAGTGTACACTCGACCACTCCGAGTCATTCCACCAATCCCTGAGATGTTAGTGACATCAATTCCTTTAGGTTCACAACCATCAATTGGTTGATGATTGGCCAAGTGGGATGTGACTTCGTATTTACACGGTACTGCCTTAATATTTCCATAAGGAAAAGGGATCGGTGGTTGCACAATTATTGCATTTGGCTTGCTAGGAGTTGACTTAAGATTCTCCTTTTTGTAAAGAATTTCCAATGGTTTTGGGAAAGATATACTACTTTCCATACATGATCCCATGGTGAACACATGACCATCTATTGCATATTGGTCTATCCCATCTTCAATGACATTGACAGAGGCATCCCTGTGGCCCGGTAAAGGATTACTCCCTATGTTGGGACCGTCTGCCTTGAAGGTAAGCCATTTTGCATTAATCAATTCTTGCACTTTAGATTTTAGGGCTTGACAATCTTCAATGGAATGCCCAATGGCTCCTGCATGATATTCATATTTGGAATTTGGATTATACCATTTTGGAAATGGTGGTTCAAGAGGTTTCATTGGTCTTATGACTACCATTGAATTTTGAAGTAAATGGGGCAACAATTGGCTATACGTGATGGGAATTGGATCAAAACGGGTTATCCTTTTTTCTCGATTGACAGGTGGTCTATAGTGATTTGAGATTGGGTTCTGGTTCCATTGATTTTGTGGGGAAAATATGGTAGGTGGTGGTTGATAAAAAGGTGGTATTGAATGGTGATATTAGGGGTATGAAACTTGTGTGGTTGCGGCCACATATGGATAAGGGATGTAAGGAGTTTGTGGTATCGGGGACTGGAAATTTGGGGGTCGATAAGAATTGATGGGTGGAAAATAGGAGACTCTAGGGTTTACCATTACAGCATTGTCATCCCCCTCTTTTTTTTGTGTGAATGTCGGTTGGGGTCGTTTCACTCTAGTTGCTGCACAGACGATCTTGCCACTCCTCATCCCACTTTCTATCCTTTCTCCTATCATGACAAGGTCAGAAAAGTTTGATGACATACTCCCAATTATCTTATCATAAAAAGGCGACTGGAGAGTATCCATGAACATACCAACCATTTCTTTTTCAGATAATGGAGGTTCTACTTGTGATGCCATTTCCCTCCACCGTTGCGCGTATTCTGTGAAAGCTTCGTTGTCCTTTTTCAATGCATTTTGCAATTGCATCCTATCAGGGGCCATGTCAATGTTGTACTTGTATTGCCTCAAGAAAGCATCAGCCAAGTCTTTCCATGAACGAATACGACTTCGCTCAAGATGCATATACCAACTTAACGATGCCCCACTCAAACTATTTGAAAAAAATGAATGAGAAGTTTATCGTTATGAACATGGGAAGCCATTTTTCTGCAATACATAGTTAGATGATTTTTAGGACATGTGTTGCCTTTGTATTTTTCAAAGTCGGGAACCTTGAATTTTGGAGGGATAGTCACATCAGGAACCAAACACATGTTGAAAGCTTCGAGACCATAGACATTATGCCCCTCAATGGCTTTGATTCGTTCCTCTAAGACATGAAATTTTTCCTTTGATTGTGTATCATCCTCAATGAGAGATTGATGCCAATTCCCGTTAGCATCAAAATGAGGCATTTGAGGTACACTATATGGAATATTTTCTGTGGGTATAGTGTTTTGGGGTGGCACATATCCCAGATGAGGAGGAATTTGTGATTGGTTTAAGTTTTGGGGGTTGGCAGCTGAGTGGTTTTGATTATTTTCTATGGGGTTGATGATTACAGGCGGAGTATAATTAGGTGGGATACCATATATAGGAAATTGCATAGCTGCTGTGCGGAATTGTTGGTTAATCGGGATAAAACCCGGTGGGTGAGAAGGAGTAGTTTGGTGTTCTTCATTTACAATCTTAGGATCCCCATCTGTATTCTCCTTCCTTGCCAAAGCCTGTATAGCTTCCAGAATTCGATCGACCTTTTCCTTCAGTTGGTTGACATCCGCTCTTATCACCTCTTGATTTTGCTCGAGTTCATCCATGATCTTAGAAGTCACGCGCGTTCGATAAGGGTGTCGGGGAAACAACTTTATTGATTTTTTTTTTTTAAAACAATAAAAAATTTATGAGTATGTATTAAACATGAATGGAATGCAATTATTATCTCCTTTTTTATTTGGATGTTGGGGAATCATAAGTCTTGCACGAATTATTAATGAAAGAAGAACATGAGAATCGATAAACAAAACAGCAAATCATTCATTGATGAGAAAAAAGTACATTGCATTTAAATTAAAAAGCTACATCGATTATGGTATTTCAATCGTCTTTTTCAAAAGGACAACCAATCTTCTCCTCCAATTCTTCTACTAAATGTTGGCAATATTCGACGAACTTGTAGACTTTGATTGGAGTGTTGAGCGAATGCATTACTGCATCAATCTCTCTTAGATGTTTTGGAATTTTTATGATTGCCTGATTAGCTAGCATTGCCAATTTCAAAAAGCAATCTTTCCAATGCTTGCCTTTATCTTCCAACTCTTTATAAATCTCTTGGTTCTTCGATTGCCCAAGCAACACCATGAAACGCTCCTCCCAGTATATGGTTTCATCCTTCAAGTCATTATAGATCTTTTCTTGATAATCAATGTAATTCTTCAACTCACTAGAAGCTTCCATTTCTGCTTTCAGTGCGTCTTGGTGTTTTGAGATTAATTCTTTGATATCTTCCTTCTGTTGCCTCTCATTCCTTATTTGACCCTCGTATTTAGCTACCATTTCTTTTAGTTGTTTCTTTAAATCTTCAAACTCCTTTTTTATCTTTTTCTCAGAGCTTGCTGATTTTGTCCACAACTTCTTCCACATATAGGCTTCTTTGATGGCTACATTCTTTTCTTCATTTTGCACATCTAACTCTTCATTTGCACCTCTCAAACAATCTTGTACGTCAAGTTTATTTCTTTTTTCAATTTTCAACCTCTTGTTGCTTCTTTCAATAAACTGACTTTTACATGTGTTTTCTGATCGTAAGTTCTCGTTCTCTTGTGAGACTTTTTCTAACTTTGCTTGTAGCTCTTTTTTCTCCTCTTCAGATTTTAACAATGATGCTTTGAGCTCTTCTATTTCCTCATTTGTAACAAAGTCAGGTTCAGACATTTTCTGATCATTTGAGGGTGTGTTGTGGAAAGGCAACTCGATTTCTTGGACTCTCTTCTTTGTCCATTGTTGATAAGGTTCTTTTGTGCTGCAACTTCTACATCCGAGTATTTTTCCTTTTCTGATGATCAATTCCTAAGCTCGACTTATCCTTCTCAACGTTGGTGGATCTACTATACTCGTCTTGTGCAAAACAAAAGCTTCTAATGACTTGTCATCTGGTTTATCCAGCATAGGATAACCAAGTTGTCTCAGAGCTACCATTGGATTGTAATTAATACATCCCTTTGTTACCATGAGAGGTACATTTGGAAAATCTCCGTATTGGCATATTACCTCTTCCACCCCTTGTTCTCTATAGTACCATGAAACTGTATCCCCAGTAAGGCGAGCCCATTCATGATTACTCTTAATCCCAACATGATACCCTTTCTTGAACATGTGAGACACAAACCAAGTATACAACACTGGAACACAACACAAAATTGTTCCCCCTTTCTTCTCATGTCGCATGTGCAGAGAATAGTATACATCAGCTAGAATCGCGGGAACTGGGTTTTGTTTATGTTTGTTAAAAGCTAAGAATACATTTATGGCAGCAAAATCTACAAAGTTATTAAGGTTTGGGAATATAACAATACCGTAGATAATAAGGGCCAAAACATCTATAAAAGTACTCCATTCTTCTTTATCGGCTAAATCTTGGCACTTCTGCTCTAGATATTTTCTTGAAAACCCATGAATAGCCCTTTTTTCCTCTTTTGTACTTGTCAACTCTCTTATGTCGATCTTCAACACTTCAGCAATTGTGTCCAACTTCGGTGGTTGCCCAGTATATCGATAAGGATTTCCTCCTTCTAGGGAGTAACCCAATATTCGTTCAAATTCCTCTAATGTTGGGGCCAACTGAAAATCTTGAAAGGTGAAACATCTTAAGAGAGGATCATAATACTGAGCCAATGATGTGAGGGCACCTGTTTGCACATTTACTGTCAAGAGATTTAGGATCTTCCCATATTTGTGAAAGAAACTATCACGTTGTATAGTTTTCATTTGATTGATGATGTCTCTTAAACTTTTTAAATCAGGTTGCTTGAACTTTAAAAGTAAGGTTTTCCTTTTTTCCGATCCCATTGTCCACTTAAATAACACGTGACTAAGATTTTTATGATTCCCCAAAAATCCTGAAAATTTATGCAAAATGATATTATGTTTTATTTTTAGAAAAAGAGAAGAAAACAAATGTCATGAGGTATGAATGAAACTAATATATATATATATATATATATATATAAACTCTTGAATATATGAGATAATTTTTGGTTTTTATCGGATATTTTTACAATGAAAAGGTCTATTGACTTATGTAGTGAAATTCTCACAAGGGAGGCTCTATGGTTCTAAACACGGTTCCTAGAGCCAATAATCCTATTTTGGAAAATTGTCAACAACAATAGGTAAACTATTTGGAGTGACAATAACCTCAACAGGATCAAACTCTAGGTGAGATCTTCATGCTAACCAAACAGGATGTACATCCAGAAGGCTACCACTACGCAATCTCAAATCTAAACTTAAGTCTTGTTCAAACCCGGGTATAAGGTTCCACTCATAATAAAAGTGTAGGCGTTTAATAAGCATAATTCAATAAATCCATAATACAAACAAAACATATATACATATATAAAATAAATAGATAAATAAAATAAAAATGATCTACTAGCTTAAAGAATATTATAATATCAATTAATACTTATTAAAAAATAACAAACACATAAAGAAAATGCAAATGAAAACGAAAAAACAAACAAATATAGAAAAAGTTAAAAAAATAAAACTAAAAATAAAAATAAAAAAAAATTATGCACAATTAATTTGTTAAGCTTGACTCTCTAAATTTCCCTAGTGGAGTCGCCAGCTGTCGCGGCCTAAAATTTCGAGTTTTTTCTCGAATTCAATGGAGTCGCCATCAAAATTTATTTTAAAATAGGGAAAATATTGGGAAACCCTTAAAAATGTAAAAAATAAAAAATGGTCTTTGAAACCAGATTTTTGAGTTCGGGAGTCGATTATACGTAGGGAAGGTATTAGCACCCTACGACATCCGTTAAAAAATGGTTACCTATAATTAATTGTGCAAAATTATATCAATTTAAATATACATATTTTTGTTTATTATTAAATATAAATTATTTTTTATAAATGTAATTTTTTGAGATAAAAGTGTACTAAAAAAGAGTAAAAAAAAGTTTTTACTATTGTGCTTGACAAGAGTGTGATCTTGCTCCTACGTATCTCCCGGTACGACGGAGAAATCAAAGCTACGTAGTTCTTGGTAGAAAATGCGGATGTGTTGATTGCTTTTAAATGAATTGTATTTTAATTTTGACAAACATAAAAAATAAACTTGTTTGATTTGAATAATTATCTTAAAATATGAATTTTAAGACGATCGAATTGTACAACTCGTGTCTCAAAATTCAAGGAGTAAAAAAGATGTCACATCTAATTTAATCCTCTTAAGAATATTTTTATTTTTAAATTAAATTTCAAAACTAACAAAATTGTTTAATTTGTATTATGTAACTCCAGTATTAAAATATAAATGATTTTTATGATTAACTTGTTTATGATTTTTATTTTATTAATTTATTTTGTGAATATGAGATTTAGAACCATCAAACTGTCACAATTTGTGTTCTAATAACTCAAAGATTAAAAAGATGTCACATCTAATTAACCTTACAATATTTGATTATAATTTTATCTTTATTTTCTTCTTTTTTTTTAAATAAAAAATAAAAAAAATAAAATAAAAAATAAAATTTAAATTTAAATGATTCTACAAAATGAAATTAATAATAAACATAAATATAAAATAGGAGCAAAAGAGATATATAAACTTGTAATTTAATCTGTTAAATAAATGAAAAACACAATTTAATAATGGGAAAAAAAATTGTTTACAAGTACAAGCTTCTTTCTAAATATTTTTTAAATAAATAAATAGAAAAAAAAATCATTTTTAATATCAAATAGCACAAATCAAAAGAGAAAAAATAAAATAAAATCAGTTAACATTAATCACTAATAAAATAAATGATGTTTACTGTTATTTAATTACATCTATAATTATTTATATTAAATCAATTTAATTATATTAAATAACCATTATTATTAAATTAAATGATTATTATTTAAGTTAAATGAAATAAAGTATTAATTCAACATCACATGCACACATACTGTTCATTGTTGGCTAACTTGATATCACAGGGAAAAGAAGCAGGAATGGCAGGCGGTCACTTTTTTGCAAAAAACAACACATTGATAATAGGTAGAGATAGCAAGGCTGGCACTAGTAGTAAGAATATAAAGCAATATCTTTACATAATAATAATAATAATAATAATAATAATAATAATAATAATAATAATAATAATAATAATAATAATAATAATAATAATAATAATAATAATAATAATAATAAAACCAAAAGAAGTTATAGTCTTATAAGCCAAACCAAACCAGGGAAGCAATAAAACTAGGATTTCAGCCAAACCATCCAACGTTAAATAAATTAAAGTTTTCAATCTTCCAACAAATCAAACTCTACTTCCAAATTTAGTCATTAAGATAGCGGGGTTTATATCTTTTCATAATATGAAGTTTGAAAAAGCAAAACAAACTTAAAGAGAGTAAAAGGAAATACCTGCCTTTCTAGATATCTGCCACGGTGAAGATGGAGGTGATGTTGTAGTGCGCGGCTGAACTTTCTGATGCGGGTGAAGATGGTGTGCGATTGTCTCTTTGATCGGTGTTGTTAAAATGGGTTTGAATATCCTTTAGCTATGGATATGGGTTTGATGGATCTGAGTTTGCTGAATGGGTTCGATAGATCTGAGTTTGTTATAGGTAAGATCTGTTTCTCTAAGAACAACTCTATCTTCTACCTCTCTCTTGTTTTCTGTTTTTTTTTTAAATTCCTCCTTTTTTTCTTGATTTTTTTCAAAAGCAATGAAGATAAACCTTCTATTTCGAAATCTCACCTCCTCTCTATTTCAAAATTTAGAACTTGTGTTTAGTGTGTTTTTCTCTTTCTTCTTCTTGATTTTTTGTCTCTACTTATAGGTAAAACAGTGCATACTTATGTTTTTTAGATAAATTTTATGATCAGTAGATGAAATCAGGTTTTGGATTTTATATGTGTTTGTTGCAAGATTTAGATTTTGAGTATAGAAGTTATGAAAGAATGTTATACAAGTAATGCCTTTATTAATATGTCTGATATAAGATGAATCAAATAACTGGTTTCTAATATGTTTGTACTTAGTATGTTGTTAATGGACATAATATAAAGCAAGGTTTGTAACAGGATGCTGGGAATGCAAATAATATAAAAGAGGGTTTGCAATAGTTCTTGCACAAAGTCAAGCAGTTAAAAGGATGTACAATGGAAGATGAAGGTGAAGTTCTGTTGAGTGTTGGCAGGACAATGTATGGAATGGATTGATGTGTTGGCATGCCAAATCAGAAACATTTTGGATTGTTTTTGAATTGTTTTTATTGTAATTCAAATTTTTTCTTATTTTATGTAAAATAAAGATGTTTAGATTTTTGATAATAATTGTAAAATATATTATTATTATTATTATTTATTAAAAATTATTTTGACAAATTAGTTAAGCTCAAACAAACGCACCCTATAATGAAAATAAATATATATATATATGATAGCCTTGTTACGGATAGGAAGACCACAAGTGAAAAAAAGGATTAGCGCTTCTTGCCAGTAGTCGTTGTGTTAATACCGAATCACGATCAGGTATAATTTTATTTATTACATCAATTAGATTTTGATAATAACATGGAATTTGATGGTAGAATAGAATAAGTCATACAGTTGAAATTGGTACACAAAGAATGACAATTTGTGAACTACCTCTGAACGTGATTGTTATGATAAGGATCTGAGTTATCTAATTTTTTTTATCATGTCTGGTGGAAAAATGATAATTATTTTATGTGTTTGATATTTTACCATTAATATACAAGTGATATGTAATCAACTTACTATTTGGTGGATTCTAGGATAGTGAATTTGTTGCTTTGTTGCTAAAACACAAACAGGAAACTCCGTCATATACATTGAACAGGAAAATTTCTTAACAACATTCTCATGATGGAGTAAATTTAGAGTAATATGTACTCTCAACAGAGTCGGAATTTGGAAAAGCTTTATTAATATAATTATGTCAGATGTGTAGGAAATATTTTAGTGATTCATGAATCTCTAAGCTACCCATTTAGAATAATATCAATGATAGGGGAGAGAGATGTTTATTATGAAATGATAACGAAGGTTTTGTTCTGGTTTTTTTATGATAGTTTATACAATGCGTGATAAGAAAATATCACCCAAATTGATTCAGACTGTGATAGAACAACCTTGACTATGATATAGTGCCGACTAGGGACATATGGGCTGGATAAATGAGTAGTTTAGCTAAGAAATGATGATTTTGTTGGAGATAATTGCATACTTAAGGGACTTTGCTTGTTTACTGCAAGACCCTTAATTTTAAATCCTAAATTATACTATTTTAGGGTATTTTGTGTTGAATTTCTTAGGCTTTTAGCCCAGTTTTTGGTATTTAGTGAGTTAAATGCTAAAAAATAATTTTTAGAAATTAGATTAAAATTATTTGTCGGAAAATAATTTATTTACGTTATGAAGAATTTAATACCGGACAGTTTTGTTAAAAATATAACTCGTTGCTGGAAATTTATCTATCAGTTGAGTTGCGACGAGAGTAGATATTTTTAACAAAAAGTGGTTTGGGAAGTGATGGGTGAAATGGTAATTTTATATATATTTTTAGATATTTGTTATATATATATATATATATATATAAAGAAAGAAAGGAAAACTAAAAGAAAACAAAAAATAGAGGAAAGCCGAATCTTCTTCCTCTCCCTGCCTCGCAAACTCCATCTTTCTTCCTTCGGATTCGAAAACGAAGAAAAACGGTGTTGGTGATTTCAAAACCGTCAAACGCAAACCTCCATGTTTCTTCTAGATCTAAGCTTCGTTTCACGAAGAAAGGGAAAGTTGTTCACCTCCACGCTACGGTGCTAGTGAAATAACTTTGGAAGCGACATCGCGAGCAGAGGTTTTATCGAAATTACTCGTTGTACCGTATCGCTCGTTAAAGCTAATGTTAAGGTAAGGGCTCCTTCCAAATTTTTATCTTGCGTATAGGATGCTATATGTGTATTTGTGGAGTTGGAATTTTGTGAAATGAATGTGTGATTTTGTGAAAAAGGAATTTAATTTATTTATGTGTATTTTGATGAAATTAAATTTGATGTGTTTGAGGTGTGGTTTGTGAAAACTAATTTGCCATGATTTATGTTTATAAGTTGTGGAAATATTTGGGTGATTAATGATAGAGATTGGTGTGGTTTTTTGGAATTTGAATTGATTGAATTTAATGTAAATTGTGGATTAAATTTGATGTGTGGTGGTGGAAAATAAATGTTTGAGTATGCTCTGTGTGAATTTGAAAATCATTAATGTTAAATACGTATTAAAAATGGGGGAATCTTTTAATATGTGCATTTACTTAATGATTGTTGTGGAAAGAGTCAGAGTATGCTCATGCATTTCATAGTACATGGCGATTGGATGGGCCATGGTGATAGTGGTGATTGGATGGGCCACAAGATGATTCCATGTGATTTGTTGGTTCATCTTATCCTTGTGGGGATTATCGCGTCGTATAAGGTCTGTGATAGACTGCATATGTATTGTAGATCGTGCTGACCCGTGATAGGTGGCACCTTGGTAAATAGTATTATTGACCTGTGATAGGCGGTACATTTACTATTTACGTTTTTAGTAAATCGTGTTGACCCGTGATCGGTGGCACCTCGATAATTTAGTACTATTGGCCTGTGATAGGTGGTACAATTATGATTTACGCCCCTTCTAGGAGGGTTTGGTTTGGAATTCCGAGTCCATACATTTTGGCATATACGCATTACATTAGGGTGCTTGGCACGCGAGTCTTGTTTGATATAATGCTATGATTGTGTGTGTATACTCAGCTGTTGTTGTGATTGTGCCATAATTGGTAAGTGTGATTGTTTTGGATTTGTTGTAAGTGTTGATTGATTGCGAAACCATTTTGAAAACCGATTTCTGCACTTTTTTTGCATTGTATTTGAATACAAGGAGCTTGTAGTCGAATACATATGTTAAAATTTGGCTACTGACTTATGAATTCGAACTTGTATTCGGCTACAAGGATGTTGTAGTCGAATACAGTGGTGTTGTTTTTGCTGCTGTCATCATGTCTCGTAGTCGACTACATTCTGTCTCGTAGTTGACTACAGATGTGTTGTTTTTGCTACTGACTTCTAAATTCGCATATATATTCGGCTACAAGGATGTTGTAGTCGACTACAGATGTTCTATTTTGCTACTGACTTATGAAATAGTATTGTATTCAAAATGCTGTATTCGAATACAACAGTGCAGTTTTGTTAAAAACTCCATTTTTCGACTTTGATTATGTATGTCTAGCATATGAAAACCCTTTTAAGGTGCATGCTAAGATGAAAGGTTATTTTATGCATTTGAAATCTAAATGTTATTTGTTAATTTCGGTTGGTGACCCTTTACAATTATTGTGCAAATCTGGGTTTTGCCCTCATATGAGAATCATGATCGTCCTTCTAGTTAATACCCTGGAGATGGGAAGGTAGTTGGACATACTTGACCGGAGCTGTGTTATGAGGATTTTGTGCGGGGAGTGTCGAAACCACCCAGGTTGTATAGCTTTTTGTAGTATGATCAGATTAGATGGTTGTATTGGGATTAGTTGTCTTTCTTTTGGGAATGTATTTACTTTATTTTGGAAGAGTGTACTTATACCTCATATTGTCAACTTGACTTTTATGTCAATGTAAAACTTTTGATGTAACGTGGGGAAGTTAAAATTCTTGGGGTATTGCTTTTGTACGAGTGTCTGCCGAGAATACCCCAAAGGTATGAGCTATGTCAAATAGGTCTCATAGCCCCGGTGTATTTTTCTGTTTAAATACTTTGGACTTTTATTACAAAAACTATTCCGTTGCTTTTAAATATTGTTGACTGTTGTTGTTGTGTTACGACTTAAATATTTATCCAAAAGTATTTCTTTCTTTATTTTTTTGTTTTTTTTTTAAAAAAATACACTCGTGTTGGTAAAAATCGGGGTGTTACATTATATTAACCCGACTACATCAATACATAACAACTACACCAGACCTGACAACTCAGATAACTTAACCCGAAGCATGATCAGATAACGACTTCCAACCTACAGGTCAACCTACAATCTAACCAAAGTTCTGATACCACAATGTAACATCCCGATTTTTACCAGCGCTAGTGTATTTTTTTTTTAAAACAAAGAAATAAAGAAACAAATATTTTTGGATAAAATATTTAAGTCGTAACACAACGACAAAAGTCAACAATATTTACAAATAGCGGAAATAGTTTTTGAAACAAAATCCAAAGTATTTAAATAGTAAAATACAACGGGGCTATGAGACCTATCAAACATAGCTCAAACCCCTGGGGTACTCTCGGCATACACCTGCATAAAAGCACTTCCCGAAGAATCTCTACTTTCCACACGTCACATCAAAAAGTGGAACATGGACCCATCAAACGAAAAGTCATCAATTAGTTTAAGCATAGATATAATCTTCCAAAATGAAATAAATACAATCACAAGAGAAAGACATTCAGTCCTTATACAACCACCAAATCTGATCATGCTACAAAAACTACACAACCCGGGTGATCTCCACGCGCCCCACAAGATCCTCCTGAGACAGCTTCGGTCATGTATGACTAACTACTTTTCCATCTCCAGGTACTAACCGATAGGATAATCCTGGTTCTTATCTAAGGGCAAAGCTCAGATTTCCACAAGAATTATAAAGGTCACCAACCGAAATTAACAAACATCACATAACAAAATTCTTATATTTTCAAATGCTCAAAAGAACCTTTCGTCTTAGCATACTCTTCGAAAGGGTTTTCATATGTCCAAAAATGCATAAACGATGTTGACCCATACTGCCTATCACAAATCAGTACTGTTTACCGAGGTGCCACCTAATACGGGTCAGCACGATTTACTAAAAATGTGTAGTCTATCACAGACCTACACGACGCGAAAATCTCCACAAGGATAAGATGAACCAACAGATCACATGGCATCATCTCGTGGCCCATCACGGTCACCGCTATCACCATGGCCCCATCGCGGTTACCGTGTACTATGAAATGCATGAGCATACTCTGACTCTTTTCACCATAATCATTAAGTAAATGCAGCTATTAAAAGATTTCTCATTTTTAATACTCATTTAACACTAATGATTTTTCAAATACAACACAAAGTATACTCAAATATATTTATTCACACCAATTTAAATTTTCACAACCACATATAAATCACACCTCCAAATTCCATCCACACCTAAATTGAATTAAATTCATTTTCCACCAAGTCACACATAAATTTCTTCTAAAAAATTCATAATATTAATTATGAACACATCAATTTCACTAAACATGAATCACCAAAATTTCCAAACATTAATCACCCATATTTAATCTCCAAAATTTTCAACCATAAATCACCACAACAAGATTAATATATCAGAGTTCTCCCCACCGCTAACTTGGTGCCAACGGTCTCGATTCCTTTTCGAGACTCAAGGAGCTAACTACATAAATATAAATATTTATAACAATTTGTTCACAGTAAAATTAATCCACACACAACAAAATTCCCAAAATTAAATCTTTCTCACACACCAAACTTTTAAAACCAAATAATCTATATTATTTACTTAAAACTAAAGAAAACAAATATTGTCCAAATTGCACATACACACACGCGACTATTAAAGCACCGAAATTTTTGAGTTAGTAAAATACTCTAAACTTTTTTTCTTTTTAAACTCAATCAAAGAGTAATTAAAAGAGTAGTATTTTAAACTCTAACCATTTTTAATTTCAATCTATCTTTTTGCTCAAACTCTTTAACTTAGTTAAAATTTGAACTTTTTCACAACTTTAACAACTCTAAATTTTTCGTAAAATTTCAACTTCAGTTCAAACTCATTATTTGAAAATAACTCATTATGTAACTCAAACACATCAAATTTAATCACTACACATAAATCGCATCAGAAAAAAATTCATAATATTAATTATGAACATACAATCCATATCCAACATTAATCACTACACAACACACCTCAAAACTAAAAGTTTGGAAGGAGCACTTACCTCTATTGTAGCTTTAACAAGCGATTACGACACCGCGATTAATTCCGGTAAAATTTAAATTATTGACGTCGCATCGAAAACTAGCTCACTAGCACCGCTGACAATGAACAACTTTCTCTTGTGTCACTTCTCGAAATGAAGCTTAGAAGTCAAAGAAATATGGAGTTTCGTTTTTGAGTTTTTTTGAAAAAACACTAACAATTGTGTTCTGTTTTCTTGAAACAGAAAAAGAAGGAAGAAAAGGGAAATGTGAGCTGCTACTTCCTTTCTTTGCCTTATATATATATATATATATATATATATATATATATATATATAATATTATAATAAAACCAATTCCAAAATAAATATCTAAATATTTTTATAAAAATCATCATTCCGCCTGTCACCTCACATCACATCACAAATCACTTTTTCAGAAAAATATCTACTCTCGCCACAATTCAATCAACAGATGAATTTTTTTGAAAAATACTGCATCTATAAAATTTTTTTCTTCAACAAAAGATTCAGCGTAATTAAATAAAATTATAAAACGAAAATGCGACCACCCGAAGAAATTTTCTTTTTCCTCCTTTCAGATATGTTGCTTTAATTTTTATATTTTTAACAAATGAACAAATATTAAATTAATATATGAAATTTGATAAAAATAATTAGAAAAAACTAAATTGTATTAACAAAATCAAACAAAATACATTGAATGAAGAAGAAAAAAAAATACATCAAAGTTAACGCGGGTTAAGTAGATGTATCAAAGAAAAGAATGTGCTAAAATATTTTAACAGTTGCCCCTATTTTACAATATATTGCAAATAAATTAGTGATTTCATTATATTTTGCAAATGAAATAGCAACTCCATCCTATTCAACTCCCTTCTATTTTTAATTTTATTTATTAAAATATAAATTAACATATATGATTGTTTAAAAATAAAATATAAGTCAAAGTAAAATACACATATATAGTTAGTGGATCATTATCGAATAATCGATATAGTCTCTGTATTTTATTTTTAACGTCTATTTTATTTTTAATATAAATAAATGTATCTTCATTTTTTTTCTTCTGAAAATAAACAAAAATTTGAGTCTATCATAGACACAACCAATATAAACATGTTAATTGTTTTGAATGTATTACATTTTTAAACAACCATATCTATGTTAATTTATATTTTAATAAATAAAATTGATCATAAAATAGGATAGAGTTGTTAAAATATTATGATACGATTCTTTTATTTAAAACATTTATTCAACCGTATTAACTTTGATATAATTTTTTTTCTTTTGTTTGATTTTATTAATATACTTTAGTTTATTTTTTTATTTTATTTATTAATATAATATTTATTTATTTGTTTAAAAAACAAAGCAACACATAGCCAATCCCTGTTTTGTGATATCTTGAAGGTAAAAAAAAAATGGAGCATTTTTA
>JBBPBS010000207.1:1091160-1120408 GCA_037974835.1 Cicer judaicum
CTGTGAAACAATGGCTGAACTTTACAAAATATAGTCTGCTATGCCCGTTCGAAACCAGTCAACAATAGTGATTGATTGTACTGTGGTCACTTCAGTGTGTGTGATGGTATCTGCTTCTGAAGCTCAGTATGTTGTTTTTGAGTAGCATTCATTATTAGGTTTTTATCTTGGTCCTAAGTCCTAACTCATCTTTACAAAACAATGTTATAAGGTGTGGGGGTGTTACATAAAACTTAGCTCATCTTTGTCATTGAGACTTAAGTAACCAAGGGAAGCAGTTGCTATAGGCTGTGAAACAATGGCTGAACTTTACAAAATATAGTCTGCTATGCCCGTTCGAAACCAGTCAACAATAGTGATTGATTGTACTGTGGTCACTTCAGTGTGTGTGATGGTATCTGCTTCTGAAGCTCAGTATGTTGTTTTTGAGTAGCATTCATTATTAGGTTTTTATCTTGGTCCTAAGTCCTAACTCATCTTTACAAAACCATGTTATAAGGTGAGGGGGTGTTACTGTATATAAAGTAAAAGCTATTTTCAGACTTTATCTCTTTTTCAGTGTGGGGTATGGGTTATTTTCCAATACCCCTCTTTCCCAATACTACTTAGTGCGTGGATAATATGGTGGATGGATGAATTAATTTATATTGGATCCAACTCATCCTTACAAAGTCAGCTTATATGGTGAGGGTGCCACTTAAAAACCGGTTTATATGGTGAGAGGTGTTACTCTTTATAATCTCTTTTTCAAGCCTTATCTCTTTTAGATGTAGGACTTGCTTTTTTCCTAATACTGCCATGGATTTCTAGCGGGTGGAGTTGCAGTTGTGATGCATAGTTATGCATCTGCTGGCCGAGGGTCAGATGAATCTTTGTTCAGTTCCACCTATGGGGATTATTCTATTCTCTTTAGCCCCCTAGATTGAAGAATCTGCTGTCCATCTGACTAAAATCCAAAGTTTCATCTGTGAAATGAAAATCGTAACTGTCTTGTTTCCGATTATTGGCATCACTGCTCGTTTATCCTTGTGTATATGACATTATTTTCGTTGTTTCTTAAACATTTTTTTATCGGCCTATCTTTTTAATTCTCTTAACCCTTTTTATATTGGTGCTTTTAAAATTTTAAAATATTTGGGCTAAGATGGAGGTCAATGCTCATTGAATTGAGTATTACATTTCAAGTTTTAATGTCTCATAAACAGTTTTTAAATATTTGTATTTATTTCTACTGTGGCTGCTACACAGTCAAAGATAACACTAATATCATTTTTAGGGTAGTAGTTCCACGCTGCATTCCTCCTTTTACTACATGTCCAAAAAGATAGGTTGGATAGTGCCAAAATGCTGTCTGGGTAATGGAGTAGGCTAATTGGATGTGAACCATAGATTAATAATCAAAACGGGAGTGCAGAAATTGTGGTTACTGTGTTTGAGGACTTGATGTAATCCTAAAGAGAAGGAAAATTTATAGTTTGGCTTCTCTGGATTGGAGATGACTTGCAAAACCCATACTAATGTTTGAATGTCTAATGTTAAGTGCAATGGAATGAAAATGATTATTGTACCATTGTTTGAATATTGTATTTTATTTATTGGGAAGTGGAAGGAATGGTAAGAGTTGTAACTTCATTATTGCTTTATAAAGTGATTCCTTCCAAGAATAGTCCTCAAATTTGTGGGATAAGAAAAATGGATCTTTGGATGGAATAGAATGAAATACCTTGCATCAATTCCATTTTATTTGGCTTTAATTCATCCCTTATCACCAATCCAAACACACCTTAGGACAGAGACACAAAATGCCTAATTTAGGGCAGTTAGGTGCATTTTAAGCTTTATTTATTTTCTTGTATCTTGAATGTTCAATAATATCTTGAAGATGGTTTTGGAAATGATTCTCTTGATGTCATGTTTAGCACATGTTAATATTTTTTTTTGCTTTTGCTAATTCAGATGCAGTATTTTAACTGCAGATATCTCCTGAAGATATTCAGTGGGTAGGTGAGGATCCTGGAATTAACCAGCGTGGGGGTTTTGGGGGCTCTGGTCATGGAATGAATAGGTCTGTAGGGCGTGATAGTGTTCCGGGAATTGGAAGAGGGAGAGGGGTTCCAAAGGGTCAATCTAGAAAAGATTTTTTGTCATCACAGAATGGCGTGTTAAAGAAGGCTCCTGATGATATTCAGATACTTCACACAGACACACTAATAAAGGAGGTAGCTGAAAAAAAAGTTTGATTAAATCATTCTTTCATTGAGATTGTTTGATCTTGTATTCTGAATATTAAAGCTGTTGTTTGATTTGACAGGTTGAGAGGGTATTTAGTGCAAATCATCCTGATCCCGTTGAAATTGAGAAAGCGAAGAAAGTGTTGAAGGTAAGGGCATAATTATATTTCCTATTCCATTGTTATATTAAAAGCTTCTGATTATTTGATTTTTTTGCAAAAAGTTGTGTATATATGCCTGATCTGTATATAATTCGATGCAGGATCACGAGCAGGCTCTTGTTGATGCACTTGCAAGACTTGCTGATCTTTCTGATGGTGAAAGTGGTACTTCTCGGTTTTCATTCCTTATAGAAATACTCATAAGCTTTGTCATCTACTAGCCTTCTTAGTTGCATTAATTAATTTTGGTACTGGTAGAGACTGGAGTAGCCAACCCCAAAAATGCATTGTGGAGTGGTTGCTCCACCAAAGATAGTGGCTAGAATGAAATACTTAAAAAATTGTGTAAAACATACAATATTAATAATCGGTTAGGTTTAATAATTGATTGGACAAACCAAACCAAACCCTATTCCTCCAATTTTTCCCTCTTCTCTCGGTGCGACAAAACCTAGCAGCCATATCCCTTCAACCTCTGAATCCTGCATGTCTCTCTGGTACACGGTGCTACAACAGCTGCGACTTATGATATCAGCGCCTTTTTTCTCTATTTCTGTGATGTCAACTCTCCGCACTCTATTCTTTTCAAGTTCCAGAAACTGTGCTCTGTCTGCTCCTATTATCTCTGTTCTTGATATCTTTGTTCTCTGTTCAGCAAATGATATGGTGTCATCTCAGTCCCAACTACAATGAGCACCTCAATATTTGTGCTCTGTTTGTTCTCTGTTCTGTGGCATATGGTATCTTTGTATTCTTATTTAGAGCTCTTATATGTGTATAGTATAAGTTGCTTCTATGGTATTTAAACTTCAGGGAGCGGCCATACCTTATTTTTGTGAGTGAATCACCACTTTAGTTCTTGAAATTGTAGGCTTTAGACAATTTACTGTCTAAAATAAGGAAATTCCAAAATGAATCTTGAATTAGATAATCGTCGATCACATTAGTAAATGTAGAGGAGAATTCAAGGGACTACATTGACCGACCCAAATAGACTCGTTGAATCGATAATTTTCTATTTGGCTCATTTTAAGAACTTAATCACCCGTCTCCATCAATTTCAAAAACATAAAATGACGATTCACTATATTTTTGTTGTATAGAAGTATATGTTTTCATTTCACACTTTCCTCCTTTGCTGAGATTGTAATAACTATGATGCATTAATATGAAATGAACTGTGATATGAGTATGATGCAGCAAGTTTATGAGTATATGGCGTACTAACAGCTATTTTCTGCCATTTTAGTATGCACATATCATGTACATCTGCCATTTTAGTATGCACATATCATGTACATCTGTTAGCTTTATAGTTAGAGTTTGACCTTATACTTCAAGTAGTGAATTCAAATCTCTTTGGAGACATTTGTAAATACTCATTAGTGTCACTTTAATAAATAATATAAATAAGTAGCCATGTCAATTAAAACAAAATGTAAATGACAACATTGTGTACTTTTCAATACAACCTAGTGATCATTTCTAAACAAAGTTGTTTATGTTTGTTTAACTTTGTTGTATTGTTTTGTTGATACAGATGGGGCTGGCCACCATTTCCCACGTGGTCAATCAATGGAGTGAGAATGATGGTAGAACTTGTTACTTTGTACAATGAGCAGATGAGGCACTATGGTAGCATAACTACGGAAAAGGGTGTATTTTTTCTTGTATTATTATGACAAAAAGACACTATCTTAAGAGTTCATAGCTCTAGGCATGATCTTGTGGATTAGGTATTATGTAGGACGATAGTTGTTGTAGTTTGGTATTAATTATTTATTATTGAGTTTAAAAGTTGACCTAGGGCCAAATTGATACTTGTTTAATACTCCATTAATTTTAGTCATTACTTGTGTCAGTGTATAAATTCTTGTATTTGATGTGTCAAAATTGGTGTCCACTCCCTTTTAACTTGATCAAATGCGGTTTCAATGAAATTTGATATTAAAAAAACTTAAAACTTATAAGGAGTTGCAATTATCTATGTACTATTTTTTCCCCCAATTATATCTTCTAATTAATACTGCATAAATAATTTTCAAAGTATTGAATCTGCTATTTTGTATTTATGACAGTGAATATAACACTAATTGTTCATTAGAATAATTTGATAAAATTGTTATTTTACATTTTTTATTATAGAAATAAGAATAAACATTGATAATGTAAACAAATAAACCTACACGACTACAAAATGTAAAAACAAATCAAATAATACGCTATTTAAAATATAAGTGGATTTTAAAAATATTCAACATATAGTTATTAAAAGAGTAAGCACCGAAGAGTTTACACGTGGCTTCTCATGTGCAAGAGGAACACATTTCCAAAAAAAACATCATTTGCATTTCAATATTAATAGTGCCACAACTTTTTCAAGACACTTTGAGTTATATCATCACAAACAAAAAAATAATTCACTACGCCTAAGCAACAACAACAACAAAATATGGCTTATTTGCAAATCCTAGGTCATTTAATCAAGTTAAGCATAAAGGTAATTTTAGTCACCCTTATGTGAAAAAATCAAACAAGATCACTAATAAGAAAAGCTATAATAACATAGTTAAATTTGAAGGGGGTGTGGTTCAAAATTTTGACCAAGAAAAAAGAAAGTTGAAGGTGTTAATAGCTGATGGTGGAAATGGTGGACTTGTTTTAGCATTGGCCGCAAAGAAAAGAGGGTATGAAGTGAAAGTATTTGAAATAGGATTAATAGTTTTGCTGACGGTGTTTCTGGAGAGTGGTATGTTTACTATTTCCTTGTCTCAAATTGTTTATATTTTAAAAAATATACATTTACTAAAAATTTGGTATATAGCAATTGATTTAGTGACTAAAATATTTTTCAAATCAGTTATAAAATTATCACTAAAAGAATTTCCGATTGATTTAAATATTTGAAATGTCGTTAAACTACTAAATGTTAGAAATAACAAAAAGATAAAGTTAAAAAATGAATTTCATATTGAAAATAACTTCAGAGTTTGATAGAGAAAAACATTTACTTAGATAAAGAAAAAAAGACTAATACAAATAGTTTTTTATATACAAGAAACTAACTAACGTAGAGTAGTTAATTAACTAATTTGAAACTAAATAACTCTAAAAACCTAAATGAATCGTTACTAAATTCTAACAACCTTAATAGCCCCTCAAGGTAATTTTACCAATATGAATTTGGATAGTGATTTTGGAGAATTTTTCGTCCTTTTAGAAGATCAAGAACTTGATTTTCTTTCTCATTTATTTTCTTCTTGCATAGTCTTGTTGTAAATGCAGGAAAATTCTAATCGTATTTCTTCTCCTTTTGAGTGCGAAGAATTACAAAAAAAAAGTATCTTTATTGTTGAAACTTCCTTCTCCTAACTAGATTCGTATTTTACTTCATCTGAATCAAAATCATAATAATCTTTGATGATGTCATTTGCAGAAGCAAGATATTGCTGAAACTGCAACACTCTATTGCTGAAACCACGATATTGCTGAAACCGCAACCAATGGATGATACCAAGTTAAAAACAACAAAATCACATAGTTAAAGATGAATCTCATACTGAAAATAAGTTGCTTGAGAGTTTAACATAAAAAAAAGTACCTAGTATGGAGATTTGACACACTATTGAAAGAGTTATGAGATACCTAAAAAGGACCATAAGTTTCGGATTACATTATCAAAAATTTCATACAATCCTTGAAGGATACAATGATGTTGATTGAAATATCTTAAATGATTCTGAAGCATCCACTATATTTTGGAAATCATAGAACATATGATATTGACTCAGTCCACTATGTAGTCTGAAATGATAGCAATAGCTAATACTAGTGAAGAAGCGAATTGGTTGAAATGCTTGCTAGTTGAGATCCCTGAATTAGTATAGACCAGAATGACCTAAAATATTAACCATGAAGACTTTTGCACTTATTGGACGAAATACAACGATTAGAACCAAAATGGAATAGATTAAACCTATTAAACATGAAGACTTTTGCACTTATTGGACGAAATACAACGATTAGAACCAAAATGGAATAGATTAAACCTATTAAAGACCAAAATGGCCTAAAATATTAATCCATTAAGACTTTTGAATTCATTGAACGAACTATAATGATTTAGAACCAAAATGAACTTGATTTAACCTAGTAAAGACCAAACTGACCTAAAATATTAATCCAATAAGACTTTTGCACTTATTGGACGAACTACAATGAATTAGTACCAAAATTGACTAGAACAAACCTAGTATAGACAAAAATGATTTAAAATATTAATCCATTAAGACTTTTGCACATCTTGGATAAACTACATTGATTTAGTACCAAAATGGACAAAAATAAACCTAGTATTGACCAAATTACCTAAAATATTAATCCATTAAGACTTTTACACTTATTGGACGAACTACAATGATTCAAAACCAAAAATGGAATATAATAAACCTAGTAAAGACCAAAATGACATAAAATATTAATCCATTAGGACTTATGCACTTATTGGACGGACTACAATGATTCAGAACCAAATCGAAGTATAATAAACTTAATAAAGACCAAAATGACCTAAATTATTAATCCATTAAGAATTTCACACGTATTGGACGAAATATAATGATTTAGAATCAAAATGGACTACAATAAACCTAGTAAAGTCTAGAATGACTTAAAATATTAATCCATTAAGACTTTTGCGTTTATTGGACAAAATACAATGATTTAAAACCAAAATGGACTAGATTAACCATAATAAAGACCAAAATGACCTAAAATATTAATCCATTAAGACGTTTGCATTTCTTGGACGAACTACATTGATTAAGTACCAAAATGGACTAGAATAAACCTAGTAATGACCTAAAATATTAATCCATTAAATTTTTTGCACTTATATTACAAACTACAATGATTTAGAATCAAAATTGACTAGATTAAATATAGTTAATACTAAAATGACCTAAAATGTTAATCCATTAAGACCTTTGTACTTATTGGACAAACTACAATGATTTAGAATCAAAATGGACTAGAGTAACCCTAAAAAAGACTAAAATGACCGAAAAGAATAATCCATTAAAACTTTTGCAGTTATTGGACGAAATACAATTAATTAGAACCAAAAGTGACTACGATAAACCTAATAAAAATCAAAACAACCTTAAATATTAATCCATTAAGACTTTTGCATTTATTGGACGAACTACAATGAATTAGAACCAAAATTGACTAGAATAAACCTATTAAAGTCCAAAATGACCTAAAATATTAATCCATTATGACTTTTGCACTTATTCGACGAACTACATTGTGTTAGTACCAAAATGGACTAGAATAAACCTAGTAATGACCAAAAAGACCTAAAATATTACTCCATTAAGACTTTTGCACTTATTGGACGAACTACAATGAATTAGAACATAAATTGACTAAAATGAACCTATTAAAGTCTAAAATGACCTAAAATATTAACCCGTTATGAGTTTTGCACTTATTGGATGAATCAAACCCATTGGTCTTCTTTTAGGTTTTACTAGTTTTATTTTATTTTATTTTATTTTTTAAACACAATTTCATTAATAAAGCATTATTACTATTTCAAAGCTAATAATTTATAAATAAAAATAATTAATCTTTTAAAATACATTAATAACCAAAAATCTCATTTAAAATAATCCCCTATAATAATATTTAATTTTTTCAAATACTCAAATTAAAATAATCTCTATAATAATATTTATTTTTTTCAAATTAAAAATACTCAAATTAAAATACATTAGAGAATAGTCCAAATTATAAAATAAATAAATATAACATCAACACTTTATATTAATTACTAAATCTTAATAAATATATATAAAATCACAATGTCATAACAAGGATATAAAAATAAAGTAAATCAAACACAATATCACTAATATCTCAAGATAATTATTTATTAAAAAATAACTAAAAATAAAAAATAGTTATAAATAATTGAAATATAACTACGTGTATACTTAACATGAGTCTAGCACACCTAAAAGTATTACATTAATTGTGTACACGTATATACACATAAAATCGTATACAATGTTTTTCTTTAAAATATATATATATATATATATATATATTATACTAAAATACTATTATTTTTAAAAAATATATCAAACAATAAAATATAATTTTTATTATTTACATCGCTCATCTAATCTAAGATTTATAAAACTAGCACATCATAGAAATCGCTATATAACAAAAATTAGTCAGAAAATTTATTATCATATATACTAAAATAATTTTAATATTAAATTAATTATTTAAAATCGTACTTAACTAATAACATAGTTTAATATAAAATTTAGGGTGTTACAATTTTGAACCAAATTGGACTAGAATAAACATAGTTACTATGAAAATGACCTAAAATATTAATCCATTAACCTTACACCTTAAACCCTAAACCCTAAACTCTTAACCCTAAACCCTAACCCCGAAACCATAAACCCTTAACATAGTAAAGACCAAAATGACCTAAAATATTAATCCCTTAAGACTTTTGCACTTATTGGACGAATTACAGTGATTTAGAGCCAAAATGGACTAGATTAAAAATAGTTAATACCAAAATGACCTAAAATATTAGTCCATTAACCTTAAACCCTAAACCCTAACCCCGATACCATAAACCCTTAAAGTAGTAAAGACCAAAATGACCTGAAATATTAATCCATTGAGACTTTTGCACTTATTGGACGAATTATAGTGATTTAGAACCAAAATAGACTAGATTAAAAATAGTTAATACCAAAATGTCCTAAAATCTTAATCCATTAAGACTTTTGCACTTATTGAACGAACTACATTTATACAAAACCAAAATGGACTAGTATAAATCTAGTAATGACCAAAATAACCTAAAATATTAATCTATTTAGACTTTTGATCGTATTAGACGAATTGCAATGATTTAGAACTAAAATGGACTAGAGTAAACGTAGTTAATACCAAAATGATCTAAAATATGAATCCTTTAAGACTTTTGCACTACAATGATTTAGAACAAAAATGGACCAGAATAAACTTAGCGAAGATCAAATAGACCTTAAAGATTCATCCATTAAGATTTTCGGATTTATTAGATGAATTTCATTGATTTAGAACATAGTAAAAACCAATATGACCTACAATATGAATCCATTAAGACTTTTACATTTATTGGATGAACTACAATGATTTAGAACCAAAATTGACTAAATTAAACCTTGTTAATACCAAAATGACCTAAAATATTAAGCCATTAGCACTAAACCCTAAACCCTAAATACTAACCCCCGAACCCTAAATCCTATACGTATTAAAGACCAAAATAACCTACAACATTAATTCTTTCAGACTTGTGCACTTATTAGACGAACCACAATGATTTAGAACCACAATGAACTAAATTAAACCTAGATAATACCGAAATGATAGAAAATAATATCCATTAGCCCTAAACCATAAACCCTAAACACTAAACACTAAACACTAAACCCAAACCCCTAAACCCTTAACACTAAACCCTAACCCTGAAACCCTAAACCCTTAACGTTGTAAAAACCAAAATGTCCTAAAATATTAATCCGTTAAGACATTTGCACTTATAGGACAAACGATGTTCATTTAGAACCAAAATGAACTAGATTGAATCTAGTAAAAACAGACTTGACCTAAAATACGAATCCAGTAAGACTTGTGCACTTATGAAACGAATTAAATGATTTACATTCAAATAGGACTAGATTAAACATAGTAAATACCGAAAAGACCTAAAATCTTAATCCATTAAGACTTTTGCATTTACTGGACGAACTACATTAATCCTAAACCCTAAACCCTAAACATTAAACCCTAAATTTAAACCCTAAACCGTAAACCCTAAACCCAAAACTTTAAACCCTAAGCCCTTAACCCAAAACTCAAAATCCTAAACCAAAATGACCTAAAATATGAATCCATTAAGACTTTTGCCCCTATTCGACGAACTACATTAATTTAGAACTAAAATGGTCTTGATTAAAGATAGTTAATACCAAAAAGACCTAAAATAATAATCCATTAACTCTAAACCCTAAACCCAATCCCGTAAACCTTAAACCCTAAACCCTTAACGTAGTAATGACAAAAATGACCTAAATTTTTAATCCGTTAAAACTTTTGCACTTATTGAACGAATGACGTTAATTTAGAACCAAAAGGAACTAGATTAAACCTAGTAAAAACAAAAATGACCTAAAATATGAATCCATTAACACTTGTGCACTTATTAGATGAATTACAATGATTTAGATCCAAAATGGACTAAATTAAACCTAGTTAATACCAAAATGACCTAAAATCTTAATCCATTAAGAGTTTTTCTCTTATTGGCGAACTACATTAACTAAGAACAAAAAAAAACTAGATTAAAGATAGTTAATACCAAAATAACCTAAAATAATAATGAATTAACCCTAAACTGTAAACCCTAAACCTTAAACCTTAAACTCTAAACCCTAAACCCTAACCTCAAAACCCTTAACGTAGTTAAGTCCAAAATGACCTAAAATATTAATTCATCAAGACTTTTGCACTTATTGGACAAACGACGTTAGTTTAGAACCAAAATGGACTAGATTAAGACTTGTGCGGTTATTGGATTAATTACAATGATTTAGATCCAAAATGGACTAGATTAAATCTAGTTAATACTAAAATGATATTAAATCTTAATCCATTAAGACTTTTGCACTTATTGGACAGACGACGTTAATTTAGAACCAAAACGAACTAGATTAAACGTAGTAAAAACCAAAATGACCTAAAATGTGAATCCATTAAGACTTGTGCATTTATTGAATGAATTACAATGATTTAGATCCAAAATGTACCAGATTAAAACTAGTTAATAATAAAATGATATAAAATCTAAATCCATTAAGACCTTTGCACTACAATGAGTTAGAACCAAAATGGACCAGAATAAACTTTGTAAAGACCAAATTGACCTAAAAGATTCATCCATTAAAATTTTTGGATTTATTAAACGAACTACATTAATTTCGAACATAGTAAAAACCAATATCACCTACAATATGAATTCATTACTACTTCTGCACTTATTAGACGAACTACATTTATTTATAACCAAAATGGACTAGAATAAACCTAGTAATGATCTAAAATTTAATCCATTAAAACATTTGCACTTATTGGACGAACTACATTAATTTATATCCAAAATAGACAAGAATAAATCTAGTAATGACCAAAATAACCTAAAATAATAATCCATTAAACCTAAACCCTATACTCTAACCCCTAAACCCTAAACGTATTAACGACAAAAATGACCTAAAATGTTAATCCATTAATTTTTTGGCACTTATTAGATGAATGGCAATGATTTCTAACTTAAATGGACTAGATTAAACCTAATAAATATCAAAATGACCTAAAATGTTTATCCATTATGACTTTTGCACTTATTGGACGAACTCAAGATATTTAGAACCAAAATCAACAAGGATAAAACTAGTTAAGACCAAAAATACTAAAAAAAATTAATCCATTAAGTCTTCTGCACTTTTTGGACGAACAATAATCAATTAGAGCCAAAATGGACTAGATTAAACATGTTTAATAACAAAATGACCCTAAAGTCTAACCGCTAATCTCTAAACCCTAAACGTATTAAAGACCAAAACGGCCTTAAATTTTATTCCGTTCAAAATTGTGCACTTATTGGAAGAACTACAATAATTTAGAACCACAATGGACTAAATTAAACCTACTTAATACGAAAATGACCCAAAATAATAATCCATTATACCTAAACCCTAATCCTTAAATACTAAACCCTAAACCCAATCCCCTAAACCCTAAACCATAACCCCGAAACCCTAAACGCTCAACGTAGTAAAGATAAAATAACCTAAAATATCAATCCATTAAGACTTTTGCACTTATTGGACAAAAGACGTTAATTTAGAACCAAAACGAACTAGATTAAACCCAGTAAAAACCAAAATGCTCTAAAATATGAATCCATTAAGACTTATGCGCTTATTGGATGAATTACAATCATTTAGATCTAAATTGGACTAGATTAAACATGGTTGTTAGCAAAATGACCTAAAATGTTAATCCATTAAGACTTTTATACTTATCGGATGAACTACATTGATTTATAACCAAAATGGACTAGATTATCAAAATGACCTAAAATAATAATCCATTCACCCTAAACCTAAACCCCAAACTCTAAACCCTAAACCATAAACCCAAAACCCAAAACGTAGTAAAGACCAAATGACCTAAAATATTAATAAATTAATACTTTTTCACTCATTGGACGAATTACAGTGATTTAGAACCAAAATGGACAATATTAAACCTAGTTAATACCAAGATTATCTAAAATCTCAATACATTAACACTTTTGCACTTATTAGACGAACTACATTAATTTAGAACATAGTAAAAACAAATATGGCCTACAATATGAAGCCATTAATACTTTTTCACTTATTGGACTAACTACATTTATTTAGAGACAAAACAAACTAGAATAAACCTAATAGTGAACTTAAATTTTAATCCATTAAGACTTTTGCACTTATTGGATAAACTACAATGATTTAGAACCAAAAAGGACTAGAATAAACCTATTAATAACCAAAATAGCCTAAATATTTTATCCATTAAGCTCTTTGCATATTATGGACGAACTACAATGTTTCCGAACCAAAATTTTCTAGATTACACCTAATTAATACCAAAATGACCTAAAATCTTAATCCTTTAACCGTTAACCCTAAACCCTAAACCTTAAACCTAAACCATAAACCCTAACCCCTTACCCCGATATCGTAAACCCTTTACGTAGTAAAATCCAAAATTACCTAAAATATTAATCCATTAAGACTTTTGCACATATTGGACGAATTACAGTTATTTAGAACCAAAATGGACTAGATTAAACATAGTTAATACCAAATTGTATAAAATCTTAATCCATTAAGACTTCCGCACTTATAGGCCGATTTACAATGATTTAGAACCAAAATTGACCATAATAAAGTTAGTAAAGACCAAATTGGCCTAAAATATTCATCCATTAAGACTTTTTCACTTATTAGATGAACTACATTGATATAAAACATATTAGAAACCAATATGACCTACAATATGAATACATTAAGACTTTTGCACTTATTGGACGAACTACATTAATTTAGAACCAAAATGGACTACATTAAACATAGTTAATACTAAAATGACCTAAAATAATAATAATCCATTAAACCTAAGCACTAAAACCTAAACACTAAGCCCTAAACCCCAAACCCCAAACGTATTAGAGACTAAAATGACCTAAAATATTAATCTAATAAATATTTTGCACTTATTAGACGAATGACTATGATTTCTAACCTAAATGGACTAGATTAAACCTTATTAATATCAAAATGACCTTAAATGTTAATCCATTATGAATTTTGCAATTATTGGACTAACAACAATCATTTAAAACCAAAACGGACTAAATTAACCTTAGTTAATAACAAAATGAACCTAGACCCTAAACTCTAACCGCTAAACTCTAAACCCTAAACGTATTAAAGACCAAAATGACATTAAATATTAATCAGTTCAGATATGTGCAATCGACTAAATTAAAACTAGTTAATACCAAAATCATTGAAAATAATAATCATTTATCCCTATACCCTAATCCATAAACACTAAACCCTAAACCCAATCCCTTAAACCCTAAACCGTAACCCCGAAACCCTCAACGTAGTAAAGAAAAAATAACCTAAAATATTAATCCATTAAGAATTTTACACTTATTGGACAAAAGATGTTAATTTAGAAGAAAAACGAACTAGGTTAAACCCAATATACACAAAAATGACCTAAAATATAAATCCATTAAGACTTATTCACTTATTGAATGAATTACAATGATTTAGATCCAAATGGGACTAGATTAAACATAGTTATTACCAAAATGACCTAAAATATTAATCCATTAAGACTTTTATACATATTGGACGAACTACATTGATTTAGAACCAAAATGGACGAGATTAAACATAGTTATTTCCAAAATGACCTAAAATAATAATCCAATAACACTAAACCCTAAACCTAAACTCTAAACCCTAAATCTTAAACCAACCATAAATCCTAAACTCAAAACCCTAAATCCTAAACCCTAAATAGAAAACTCTAAACCCTAACCCCGATACCATAAACCCTTCACATAGTAAACACCAAAATTACCTAAAATATTAATCCATTAATACTTTTTCACTTATTGGAGGAATTGCAGTGATTTAGAACCAAATTGCACTAGATTAAACCTAGTTAATACCAAAATGATCTAAAATCTTAATCCATTAAGACTTTTGGACTTATTAGACGAACTACATTAATTTAGAACATAGTAAAAACAAATATGACCTACAATATGAATCCATTAATAAATTTTCACTTATTGGATGAACTACATTTATATAGAGACAAAATGGACTAGAATAAACCTAATAATGACCTAAAATTTTAATCCATTAAGACTTTTACACTTATTGGACAAACTACAAAGATTTAGAACTAAAAAGGACTAAATTAAACCCATTAAATACCAAAATGACCAAAAATATTAATCCATTAAGACAATTGCACTTATTAGACAAACTACATTTATTTAGAACCAAAATAACGTAAAATATTAACCCATTAATACTTTTTCATTTATTGGACAAACTACATTTATTTATAACCAAAATGGATTATAAAAAACCTAGTAATTATCTAAAACCTGAATCCATTAAGACTTTTGCACTTAATAGAAGAACTACAATGGTTTAGAACCAAAATGGACCAGAATAATCTTAGTAAATACCACATTGACCTAAAAGATTCATCCATTAAAACTATTGCACTTATTGGATGAACTACATTTATTTAGACCCAAAATGGACTAGAATAAACCTAGTAATGACCAATATGACCCAAAATGTTAATCCATTAATACTTTTGCACTTATTGGACGAACTACATTCATTTAGAACCAAAATGGACTAGATTAAACATAGTTAATACCAAAATGATCTAAAACAAATAATCCATTAACCCTAAACCCAAAACCCAAAACCCAAAACCCAAAACCCAAAACCCAAAACCCAAAACTCTAAACCCTAAACCCTAAACCCAAACTCTAGACTCTAAACCATAAATCCTAAATCCTAAACCCAAAATGTAACAGCGTGTATTTTTAAACAACACAACAAAAATCATATTTCAGAAATTAAGAAGGAAATACTTTTGAAAAAATAAGTCGTAACATAACGACAGAAGTTAAATAATATTTACAAGCAGCGGAAATAGTTTTTGAAATACAAACCCAAAGTATATAAACAACAAAATATACCGCTATAAAACCTATTAGACATAGCTGATACCTCTGGGGTATTCTCGGTAGACACTTGTACAAAAGCACTACCTCATAATTTAAACTTCCCCACGTCCCATCAAAAAGTTGGTACAAGGACCCATCAAAATAAAAGTCAAGCTGACAATATGAGGTATAGGTACAGTGTTCCAAATTGAAATAAATGCATCCACAAAAGAAACACAACTAGTCCCTATACAACCATCTAATATGATCATGCTACATTAATTTAGAAGCAAAATGGACAAGATTAAACATAGTTAAAACCAAAAACCTAAAATAATAATCCATTTTAACTTGAACCCTAAACTCGAAATCATCACCCCCAAACCCAAAACTCTAAACCCTAAACCCTAAACCCAAAACCCTAATTCCTAAAGCCTAACCCCGATACCATATACCCTTAACGTAGTAAAGGCAAAATGACCAAAAACAATAATCCATTAAGACTTTTGCACTTATTGGACTTGATTAAACATAGTTAATACCAAAATAACCTAAAATCTTAATCCATTAAGACTTTTGCACTTATTGAACAAACTACATTTATTTAGAACTAAAGTGGAATAAAAAAGTAATCCATTTACCCTAAACTCTAACCCCAAAATCATCAACCCTAAACTCAAAATCCTAAACCCTAAACCCTAAAACCTAAGCCCTAAAACCTAAATCCTAAATCTTAAACCCTAAACCCTAACCCCGATACCATATACCCTTAACGTAGTAAAGACCAAAATGACCTAAAATATAATCCAGTAATACTTTTGCACTTATTGGATGAACTATACTGAATTTGAACCAAAATGGATTAGATTAAACATAATCAATACCAAAAAACATAAAATCTTAATCCATTAAGACTTTTGAGCTTATTGAATGAACTACATTCATTTAGAACCAAAGTGGAAAAGAAGTAATCTAGTAATGTCCAAAATAACCTAAAATATTAATCGATTAAGACTTTTGATCTTTTAGGACGAATTATAATGATTTAAAACCAAAATGGACTCGACTAAACATAGTTAATACAAATATGACCTACAATATGAATCCATTAATAATTTTGCACTTATTGGACGAACAACATTTGTTTAGAACCAAAATGAATTAAATTAAACCTACTTAATACCAAAATGACCTAAAATATTAATCCATACGACTAAACCCTAAACCCTACAACCTACACACTAAACCCTATACCACAAACTCTAAATCCTATACGTATTAAAGACCAAAATAACCTACAAGATTAATCCGTTCAGACTTGTGCACTTATTGTATGAACTTCAATGATTTAGAACGATAATGGACTTAATTAAACCTAGTAAATACAAAAATGACAGAAAATAAAAAATCATTAGCCCTAAAACCTAAATCCTAAACACTAAACGCAAAACCCAAACCCCTAAACCCTTAACCCTAAACGTTAAACCCAAACCCCTAAACCCTTAAACCTAAACCCTAAACCCTAACCCCAAAATAAACTAGATTAAACCTAGTAAAAACCAAATTTAACAAAAATCTTAGTCCATTAATACTTTTGCACTTATTGGACGAACTACATTAATATAGAACCAAAATGGAAAATATTAAGGACAGTTAATACCAAAATGACATAAAATCATAATCCATTAATCCTAAACCCTAAATCCTAAACATTAAATCCTAAACCCTAAACTTTAAACCGTAAACCCTAAACTCTAAACCCTAAACCCTAAATTTCAAACCCTAAACCCTAAACGATAAACTCTAAACCCTAAACCGAAATGACCTAAAATATGAATCCATTAAGACTTTTGCACTAATTGGACGAACTACATTAATTTAGAACATAAATGGACTAGATTAAAGATAGTTAATAATAAAAAGACGTAAAATAGTAATCCGTTAATCCTAAATCTAATCCCCTAAACCCTAAACCAAAACCCCGAAACCCTAAACCCTTAAGTAGTAAAGACAAAAATGACCTAAATTATTAATCCATTAAGAATTTTGCACTTATTGGACAAACCATGTTAATTTAGAACCAAAACGGACTAGATTAAACATAGTAAAACAAAAAATGACCTAAAATATTAATCCATTTAGACTTGTGCACTTATTGGATGAATTACGATGATTTAAATCCAAAATGGAGTAGATTAAACCTAGTTAATACCAAAATGACCTAAAATCTGGATCCATTAAGAGTTTTGCACTTATTGGCGAACTACATAAACTAACTACCAAAATGGACTAGATTAAAGATAGTTAATACCAAAATAACCTAAAATAATAATCAATTAACCCTACACCTTAAGCCTTAAATTCTAAATCCTAACCTTGAAACCCTAAATCCTTAATGTAGTAAAGACCAAAATGAGCTAAAACATGAATTCATTAAGACTTTTGCACTTATTGGGTGAATTACACTAACTTCGAACCAATATGGACTAGATTAAACATAGTTAATACCAAAATGACCTAAAATCTTAATCCACTAAGACTTTTGTGCATATTGAACAAACAACATTTTTTAGAACCAAAATGGACTAGAATAAATATAGAAATGAAAAAAATTTCCTAAAATATAAGACTTTTGATCTTATTGGCCGAATTATAATGATTTAGAACCAAAATGGTCTTGATTAAATCTAGATAATACTAAAATGATATAAAATCTTATTCCATTAAGACTTGTGCACTTATTAGACGAACTACAATTATTCAGAAACAAAATGGACCAGAATAAATTTAGTAAACACCAATTTGACCTATAAGATTCATTCATTAAGACTTGTGCATTTATTAGACAAACTACATTGATTTAGAACATAGTAATAACCAATATGACCTACAATATGAATCTATTAATACTTTTGCACTTCTTGATCGAACTACATTTATTTTGAACAAAAATAGACTAGAATAACCCTAGTCATGACCTAAAAGTTTAACCTATTAAGAGTTTTGCACTTATTGGATGAACTACAATGATTTAGAACCAGAATTAACTAAATTAAACCCAGTTAATCCCAAAATGACCTAAAATATTAATCTATTAACCCTAAATTCTAAACCATAAACCCTACACCCCAAACACTAGACCTTAATCTTAAAATTCTAACCCTTAAACCCAAAACCCTAAAAGTATTAAAGACCAAAATGACCAAAAATCTATAGCCATTATGACTTTTGTACTTATTGGACGAACTACAATGATATTTAACCAAAATGGGATAGAATAAAACTAGTAAAGACGAAAATGACCTAAAATATTAATCCATTAAGACATTTACACTTATTGGATGAACTACATATGTTTAGAACCAAAATGAACTATATTTATTCTAGTTAATAACCCTAAACCCTAAACCCTAAAATCTTAATTCATTAACCCTAAACTCTACACGCTAAACCCTTAAACCTAAACCCTAAACCCTAACCCTGATACCGTAAACCTTAAACATAGTAAAGACCAAAATTACGCAAAATACTAATCCATTAAGACTTTTTCACTTATTGGACGAACTACATTTACTAAGAACCGAAATAGGCTAGAATAAATCTGGCAATGACCAAAATAACCTAAAATATTAATCGATTAAGAATTTTGATCATATTTGACGAATTACAATGATTTAGAACCAAAATGAAATAGATTAAACCTCGTTAACACCAAAATTAACCAAAATCTTAATACATTAAAACTTTTGCACTTATTAGTGGAAGTACATTGATTTAGAACCAAAATGGATCTGAATAAACTTATTAAAGAGCAATTTGACCTTAAAGATTAATCCATTATGACTTTTGCACTTATTAGACGAACTACATTAATTTAGAACATAGTGAAAACCAAAATGATATATTTAGAACTAGATTAAACTTAGTTAATACCAAAATGATCTAAAATCTTAATCCATTAAAACTTTTGCACTTATTAGACGAACTACATATATTTAGAATCAAAATTAACTAGGATAAAACTAGTAAAGACCAAAATACCAATATTTAGAACATAGTAAAAACCAATATGACCTATAATATGAATCCATGAATACTTTTTCATTTATTGGATGAACTACATTTATTTAGAACCAAAATGGACTAGAATAAACCTAGTAATGATCTAAAATATGAATCCATTAAGATTTTTGCACTTATTAGAAGAACTACAATGGTTTAGAACCAAAATGGACCTGAATAATCTTGGAAGAACTACCATATTGACCTAAAAGATTCATCCATTAAAACTTTTTATTGGATGAACTACATTTATTTAGACCCAAAATGGACAATAATAAAACTCTTAATGACCAATATGACCTGAAATGTTAATCCATTAATACTTTTGCACTTATTGGACGGACTACATTCATTTAGAACCAAAATGGACTAGATTAAAGAAATAATCCATTGAACCCTAAGCCCTAAACCCTAAACCCAAACTCTAAACCATGAACCCTAAACGCTAAATCCTAAACCCAAAATATAGCAGCTCGTTTTTTTTTTTTTTTAAACAGCACAACTAAAATCGAATTTCAAAAATTAAGAAGGAAATACTTTTTGGATAAAATATTTAAGTCGTAACCTAACGACAAAAGTGAACAAATATTTACAAGCAGCGAAAATAGTTTTTGAAATACAAACCCAAAGTATTTAAACAACAAAATACACCGGGGCTATAAAATCTATTAGACATAGCTGATACTTTTGGGTTATTCTCGGTAGACACCTGTACAAAAACACTGCCCAAGAATTTAAACTTCCCCACGTCGCATGAAAAAGTTGGTACAAGGACTCATCAAAATAGAAGTCAAGCTGACAATATGAGGTATATGCACAATCTTCCAAATTGAAATAAATACATCCACAAAAGAAAGACAACTAGTCCCTATACAACCATCTAATATGATCATGCTACAAAAAACTATACAACCGAGTGATCTCCACGCGCCCCGCAAGATCCTTCTAACACAACATCGATCAGGTATGATAACTACCTTCCCTTCTCTAGGGTACTAACCGGTGGGATGATCCTGGTTCTCATATGAGGGCAAAGCCCATATTTCTTCAATAATTGTAAAGGTCACCAACCGAAATTAACAAATATCACATATCATTTAAATTTTAAATGCACAAAATAACCTTTCAACTTTGCACACTCTTTGAAAGGGTTTTCATATGCCAAACATGCATAATCAAAGTTGAAAAATGAAGTTTTTAACGAAACTGCACTATCGTATTCAAATACAGATCCTTGTATTCGAATACAATGCTAATTCATAAGTTAGTAGCAAAATGATGACAACTGTATTCGACTACAACATCCTTGTATTCGAATACAGTGCTGCTTCATAGGTCAGTAGCCAAAACAATACAATTGTATTCGACTACAACATCCTTGTATTTGAATACAACTGAAGAAAAATGCAGAATTCAGTTTCGAATATGGTTCCACAATCAATCATCACTTACTCACAAATCCAAAAAATCACACTTACCAATTACGGCACAATCACAACAACAACTAAGTATACATATACGATCATCACAGTATATCAAACACAACTCGCGTGCCAAGCACCATAATGCAATGCGTATATTCCAAAATGCTTGAATTCAGAATTCCAATCAAAACTCTCCCCCAGATACGAAAATCGTAATTGTATAGTCTTTCATAGACCAATACTATTTACCAAGGTGCCACATATCACAGGCCCATACGATTTATTAAAGTGTAGCCTATCACAGGCCTATACGATTTATTAAAGTGTAGCCTATCATAGGTCTTACACCTCAATTCCAAACAAAAATCCTCCACGAGAGGCATAAATCCTAAACGTACAGTTCCTCACGAACAAACACAAGTGCAGTACTCACGAACCAACACGATTTTCTAGGGTGTAGTCTCTCACGGACAAACACCAATGCAATCTCTCACGGACAAACACAATTTACTAGGGGGTAGTCTCTCACGGACAAACACTAGTGCAGTCTCTCTCGGACAAACACGATTTACTAGGGGGTAGTCTCTCACGGACAAACATCAGTGCAGTCTCTCACGGACAAACACAATTTACTAGGGTGTAGTCTCTCACGGACAAACACTAATGCAGTCTCTCACGGACAAACCCAATTTACTAGGGTGTAGTCTCTCACGGACAAACACCAGTGCAGTCTCTCACGAACAAACACAATTTACTAGGGTGTAGTCTCTCACGGACAAACACCATTGCAATCTCTCACAAACAAACACAATTTACTAGGGTGTAGTCTCTCACAGGCAAACATCATAGTTAAATCCTCGTAAGGATAAGATGAACCATTCCACTCATGGAACCATCTCGTGGTCCATCGCGATCACCATTTAACATTGTGGCCCATCACAGTCACCACTTAAAAATTGTGGTCCATCGCGGTCACCACTTAATCATATCTCAACGCACCTTAAACATACATACAACAGTTATGAACACATAATCACATCAAAACTTAATCACCATAACATCACAACACAATCATTCATAATATCAATTATGAGCACATAATCACATCCAAATTAATCTCCACAAATTCACCCATTAACCACCTCAGATTTAATTTAACAATTCACCCATCAATTTCAATTTTCTCAATTCCCACCAAATTTAATCTGCAAATCACCCATATTACAACTCCACATATTTCAACCATAATTCACCCATTAATTTCCACAATTTCAAACACAATTTAACACCAAATTAATTTCCACAAACCACCCCTCAAAACACATCAAAACAATTTCCTCAACCACACTTAAATCACTTTAAATTAATTTTTCACAAATCCACACATATAACACATCTCCAACTTCAATCCGCACATAAATTTAACTAAATTTATTTTCCACCAAGTCACACATAAATTGAATTAAATTCATTTTTCACAAATATACCTCAAACACATAAAACACTCATCATATCATTTATGAACACATAATCAAATTTAATTTAATTCTCCCAAAATTCAACTTAAATCACCCGTATTCAATCTCCAAAATTTTCAAACATTAATCACCAAATTTAATCTCCACAAATTTCAACAATAAATCACCAAATTCAAAACTCCACATTTTCAAACATAAACCACTAAATTCAATTTCCACAAACACTCATAGATCACATTAAAGTTCATCTTCCATAATACACATAGAGAGTCCTATATGCAAACTAGAAATTTGGAAGGTGCCCTTACCTCCTTGTAGCTTTAACAAACTATTTTGATAAAAATATCTACTCTCATCGCAACTCAATTGACAGATAAATTATCAACAACAAGTGATATTTTTAACAACACAGTTCAGTATTAAAGTTTTCGTAGCGTAAATAAATTATTCTTCGACAAATAATTTTAAGTGGGTCTCAAAATATTTATATGTATCAAATTTATTACAACCTCTACTAAAATAAGCTTTTGGTACTTCATTCCCAAAATAAAATTAAATTGGGCTAAATGCCTCAGCAATTCAACACAAAGAAATACTAAAATTGCATAAATTAGTATTTAAAACTAAGGGTCTTATACAAAACCCTAAACTCTAAATTCTAATCCCGATACCATAAACTCTTAATGTAGTTAAGATCAAAATGACCTAAAATCTTAATCCATTAAGACTTTTGCACTTATTGAATGAACTCCATTTATTTACAACTAATATGTACTAGAATAAATCTAGTAATGACCAAAATGACTCAAAATGTTAAACCATTAAGACTTTAGCACTTATTAGACGAACTACATATATTTAGAACCAAAATGGACTAGAGTAAACCTAGTAATGACCAAAATAGCATAAAAATTTAATCCATTAAGACTTTTGCACTTTTAGGACAAACTACAATGAATTAAAACCAAAATGGACTAAATAAAACCTAGTTAATAACAAAATTACCCTAAAACTTAAACTCTAATCGCTAAACTCTAAACCCTAAACTTTTTAAAGACCAAAACGACCTTAAATATTAATCCGTTCAGAATTGTGCACTTATTGGCAAACTACAATGATTTAGAACCATAGTGGACTAAATTAAACCTAGTTAATACCAAAATAACCGAAAATTACAATTCATTATCCCTAAACCCTAATCCCTAAACACTAAACCCTAAACCCAATCCATGAAACCCTAAACCCTCAACGTAGTAAAGCCAAAAATGACCTAAAATGTTAATACATTAAGACTTTTGCTCTTATTGGACAAACGGCATTAATTTAGAACTAAAACGAACTAGATTAAACCCAATAATAACCAAAATAACCTAAAATATGAATCAATTAAGTGTTATGTACTTATTGGATGAATTACAAGGATTGAGATCCGAATTGGACTAGATTAAACCAAGTTATTGCCAAAATGACCTAAAATGTTAATCCCTTAAGACTTTTGAACTTATTGGACGAACTACATTAATTCAGAACCAAAATGGACTAGATTAAACATAGTTAATACCAAAATGACCTAAAATAATAATCCAATCACCCTAAACCCTAAACCCTATACCTTAAACGCTAAACCCTAAACCTTAAACCCAAAACCCTAAACGTAGTAAAGACCAAAATGACCTAAACCCTAACCCCTAAACTCTAAACCCTAACCCCCGATACCATATACCCTTAACGTAGTAAAGACCAAAATGACCTAAAATAATAATCCATTAATACTTTTTCACTTATTGCAGGAATTATAGTAATTTAGAACCAAAATGGACTAGATTAAACCAAGTTAGTACCAAAATGATCTAAAATCTTAATTTATTAAGATTTTTGCACTTATTAGACGAACCACATTAATTTAGAACATAATAAAAACAAATATGATCTACAATATGAATCCATTAATACTTTTTCACTTATTGGACGAAATACATTTATTTAGAGACAAAATGGACTAGAATAAACCTAATAATGGCCTAAAATGTTAATCCATTAAGATATTTGCACTTATTGGACGAATCACAATGATTTAGAACCAAAAAGAAATAAATTAAACTCTGTTAATACCAAAATGGCCAAAACTATTAATCCGTTAAGACAATTGCACTTATTAGACGAACTACATTTATACAGAACTAAAATGAACTGGAATAAACCTATTAATAACCAAAAAAGCCTAAAAATTTAATCCATTAAGATCTTTGCATATTTTTGATGAAATACAAAGATTTAGAACCAAAATGCACTAGATTAAATCCTAAACCCTAAACCATAAACACTAAACACTAAATCCTAAACCCTAAACCATAATCCCGATATCGTAAACCCTTAAAGTAGTAAAAACCAAAATGACCTAAAATATTAATCCATTAAGACTTTTGCACTTATTGGACGAATTATAGTGATTTAGAACCAAAATGGACTAGAATAAAACTAGAAATGACCAAATAACCTAAAATTTTAATCCATTATGACTTTTGTACTTATTGGACGAACTACATTAATTTAGAACCAAAGGGGACTAATTTAGACATAGTTAATACCAAAATGACCTAAAATAATAATCCATTAACCCTAAACGCCAAACCCTTAAACCCTAAACCCTAAACCCTAACCCTGAAACACTGAACCCTTAATGTAGTAAAGACCAAATTAACCAAAAAAATTAATCAATTAAGACATTTGCATTTATTGCACGGACGACGTTAATTTAGAACTGAATCGGACTAGATTAAACCTAGTAAAAACCAAAATGACCTAAAATATGAATCCATTAAGCCTTGTGCACTTATTGGACGAATTATGATTTAAAACCAAAATGGACTAGATTAAACCTAGTTAATGGCAAAATGACATAAAATCTTAATCCATTAAGACTTTTGCAGTTATTCAACAAACTACGTTTATTTAGAATAAAATGAACTATAATAAATCTAGTAACGACAAAAATGAGTTAAAATATTATTCCATTAAGAATTTTGCACTTATTGGACGAATTACAATGATTTAGAACAAAAAAGGGCAAGATTAAACCCAGTTAATACCAAAATGATCTAAAATCTTAATTCAATAAGACTTTAGCACTTATTAGACGAACTACAATGATTTAGAACCAAATTCGATTAGATTAAACTTTTAGAGACCAAATTGTTCTAAAATATCATCCATTATGACTTTTGCACTTATTAGACGAACTGCATTGATTTAGAACATAGTAAAAACCAATATGACCGATAATATGAATCCATTAAGATCGTTGCAATAAACTTTTAAAGACAAAATTGATCTAAAATGGACTAGAATCAACCTAATAATGACCTAAATAGCCTAAAATTTTAATCCATTCAGACTTGTGCACTTCTTAAAATTACTACAATGAATTAGAACCAACATGGACTAAATTAAACCTTGTTAATAACAAAATGAACTAAAATCTTAATCCATTAACCCTAAACCGTAAACCCCAAACCCTTAACCCTAAACCCTAAACTTTAAACCCTAAACACTAAACTCCAAACCCTAAACCCTTATACCGTAAACCCTTAACCTAGTAAAGACCAATATGACTTAAAATATTAATCTATTAAGACTTATGCACTAATGGGACGAATTATAGTGATTTAAAATCAAAATGGACTAGATTAAACATAGGTAATACCAAAGTTACCAAAAATTTTAATTCATTAAGACTTTTGTAGTTATTGAACGAACTACATTTATTTAGAACCGAAACCGACTAGAGTAAATCTAGTCATGGCCAAAATAACCTAAAAAATTAATCGATTAAGACTTTTGATCTTATTATACGAATTACAATGATTTAGATCTATAAGACTTTTGAATTTATTAAACGAACTACATTGATTTAGAACATAGTAAATACCAAGATGACCTACAATATCAATCCATTAATACTTTTGTACTTATTGGATGAACTACATTTATTTAGAACCAAAAAGGACTAGAATCAACCTAGTAATGACCAAAATGACCTTTAAATAATAATCCATTAACCCTAAACCCTAAATCCTAAACCATAAGCTATAAACCCGAAACCCTAACCCCGATACCGTAACCCCTTAACGTAGTAAATACCAAAATGAACTAAAATATTAATCCATTAAGACGTTTTCCCTTATTGGACGAATTACAATGATTAGAACTGTAACACCCCGACCATTCCCGTCAGCGGCTGTGCTACCTCACGGCCTTCTCGCCCCCTAACTGTTAGACATAAGTCTCCCTGATCATGATTTTGACATAATTAACAAACATACAATGTTCATGCATCATTTGATAAAACTAACAGTTTGAACCATGTTACATTTCAGGAAAATCAAGTAAACACTATACACTTGGACACAAGCTTGGAACGCAAGGAATCAAGCAAAAAGTAGAGAATGAGCTGGAGAAAGATGCAACTCTATCTAGTGTCACTAGTGGTTATAGTAGTTACTAAGTAGACTCATCCATGTGATTTCATGCTTAAGTTTTTGCCAAGTTTTAAAATGAAATCTTAAAATTAACAAGTAAACAAATCGATCAATTGCTAAATCCATTGTACAATCGATTGCCTGACTCAGAATCAGTGTTTTCACTAAGTACATCGATTGGGAAATTGATTACTTAAAGGTTTTTAGTGAAATCTCAACTCTTGGTTAAAACCAATCGATTGGACAATCGATTAGCACGTCAAGTGGAAAATCAATTTTGTTACTTACAGAGCCAAGCTAAATTCTGTGCAAATCGATTTAGAAAATTCTTTTTCATCAGACTTGACCTCTGTAACCAACCAATCGATTGCATAATTGATTGGGACATCAATTGAGAAATCGAATTGTTAAGTCACAGAGACAACCACTTATTGACACAAATCGATTGTGATAAAGTTTTTTATCAAACTGAGCCTCTGTGATAAATCAAATCGATTGAGACATCAATTGAAATTTGTTTCTTAACTTGCAAGCTATATACTAATCGATTAGGTAATCGATTGACAAAATGAAATGCTTAATCATATATCAGAAAACAAGTCTATAGTCGATTGGCACTTTGATTTTCAATTAAATGCCTGAGCCACTGTAACAAGCCAAATCGATTGGCAAACCGATTGAAGTAAAATAGCTGAATCTCTGAGACTAGTACAATCGGTTGACGAATCGATTGAAGCAAAATGGTTGAGTCACTGTGATCAGTTCAACCGAATGGCAAATCGATTAGCTTAAAGTTTTGGGTTACATCAGCCAACTGCCAAATCGATTATGAGTAAATATTAGTCAACTGCGTAATTGATTGTTTTGATCTCGTTGTTTGAACAAAACACGTATAATCGATCACTCAATCGATTCTGATATGAACAGGTTTCTGTTTCTGAATTTAAGCATTAAAAGAATCGATTGGCAAATCGATTCATTCATATATTTTCAAGAACCAAGAAAAACAAGAAACACGATAATCGATTGGGAAATTGATTGTGCTGTTTTAAATCTTTATAAAATCGATTGAGGAATCGATTTTGCTACTATTTTTCTTAAACATATATACGCTGACTCAAATCATTTTTTCTCATAACTTTGAAACTTTGAAACTTTTGATATAAATTTGACATAACTTTGAAATACCCTTTGGATATTTTTCACACACGTTTTCACAACACTTTGAGAAAATTAATCCTCTTGGAAAATCTTTATAGTGTGAATGTCATTGTGTGATTGAGTCGCATTCTTGAATGATCTTTGATCTTTTGTCATTTCTGTAAACTACAACTGTAAAGAAAATTCTGTAAAAACCCAGTATAGAAACTGGTAGCTATCTTTTGTGGTGAGGGTGTTCATCAAGAAGAAGCTTCATCGATATCTTGGGAGAGTTAGGCAATTAACTCGAGGGATTCGGTGGCTGTGTAATAGAAACAGAAGAGTCAGATAGATAGGCCTTGTGTTAGCTGGACAATATGTAAAATACACTCTAGACGATTCTATTAGAAAAAGGCTAAAATCGGTTCGATTTCGGGATTGGACGTAGGCTGTCATACTAACAGCTGAACTAGTATAAATCTTGGTGCAATCTCTCTTAACCCTTTCTCTTTATTTCAATTTTGCATGAAAGCTTTATCTTGAATGTATGTGTTAGCAAAACTTTGTCTTGATTGATATTATTGAATGAGCATTGTGTGTGTACACTTGTATTGTTTTACATGCAATCTTTGGTCCAGAATAAATCCTGTTAATTGACTATCTTGTTAAGGTTAGAATTAATCACGCTTGAATTGGAATAATATTGATCACGTTGGTTTCGATATTAATTTCAATACTTAGGAAAACTTGAATTACTTTTCTTGTAACCTTGCATAAAATTTCCTAAGATCAGAGGTCATATAAACAACACTAACCACTCCGTTGGAAATAGCGAGTTTTTGCCGGAGTGGTTCGGGGGGGGGGGG